>VZTL01067029.1:2210-15412 GCA_013400535.1 Scopus umbretta | reverse complement strand
AGGAGGAGCTGGCACAAATACACGCTGTAATGGAGAGCAGTTGTGGGAAGCCGAACGGTTTCACACTTCAGACTTTGAGAAGAGTCACGGTGTAATCATCAGGCAGCCCTATACACAAAGATGAAAAGCCTAAAGAAAATATAGCCTGAACCTGAGCTGAATAATCCAAGCCTGTGCTAAGGGCAGCCTTTTGCTTGGCTGATTTTAGAGAAAAGCAACATTAACAGTGACATTCGCCTGCTTATTTTATCGTGTTCTTTCATGAATTCACTGCCTGATACATTTTTAGGAGTTACTAGAATTCACAACTTTAAGCATCATGTTTGCAGAACTGTTTTCCAATCTCAGGACCTGCATTAGTGTTGTAAAAGAGTGGGAATGCACAGGGTGAAATCCCAGCATTAAAGTTAAGGTGAGTCGTCCTGTTGCCTTTACCAGGATCAGATCAGAACATGTGTTAAAACCTGTGTAATGCATCAGCCTTATAAATTTACCAGCCAGAAGACACGATCAGATCTAAGCATGTGAAATTATCCAGCCCTCCTGCCCCCTTTTTAATCCAACTGGCAGGCCAACAACAGAGCTTGCAAACACCCTTACTGCTGAAATCTGCTGGATTTTTTTCTTTTTAGCAGCAGAGTCTGTAATATCCCATTCCCTTTGCCTTTCATGTGCAGACACAGAGCCTTAGACAGCTATCGACCCTTCGGGAGATAGCTCCTCTGAAGGGAAAAGCTCAAGGCAGAGCACTGAATTTCTCTTTAAAAACACAAAATAAGAGAGAAACAGATTCAATTCGTCTGGGCAATGTCAGGCTGCAGAGTTTCTCTTTGTCCATATTTACAAATGCGTGCACGTAAATAACAGTAATGTTCAACCCTATTTTCACTTTTCAAGGGATGAACTAAGTAAGACCTCAGAAGCCTTAATTTGGGCACTAAAACAAAAATCTCAGCATGTCTCTTTTATGACATTTTCACTGTCCAGACCCAGGGTGTTACCTGGCTCCCCTTCGGTCTTCTCCCGGGTTTTGAGATCTCCCTGTGGAAGTAGCACATCATGTGCTCTCATCCCTGGGGACAGGCCAGACCCACTTGAACCTTCATGCTGGTAAGGAAGAGGTTTGGAAGTTTTTGTTTATGAGAACTGAAAATTGGAAAGAAAACTCTTCATTCCTAGGAGATCAAGCTTAGACATTGGGTGGCATACTGTAATTCTGGACTTGGAATTGCCTGGAGACACTGTAAGTTGGAAAGGACACCAATTTTTTTCAGTTTTATGGAAAAGAAAAAAAAAAAAAAAAGGCAAAAAAAAGAGCAAAACAAGAATGCAGGCAAAGGAGGAAACAGTGCATGAACCACTTCAAAGAAACAAAACCAGGTACCTACAATGTTCGATGTTTGACTGCCACAGGGAATTCATTTAGGTAAATCTGACAAAACAACAAACGTTTACCATGTCAGGTTCTACCCAGGTGATTTCTTCAGGTATGGGAATTAATTAACAGTTGTCAAATTATCCTTCATTTCCAGCAGTATATCCTTCCTCCATAGTTATTGGCTCAAAGTAAGAGAGTGCACATGCTCAACTAGAGACACTTCAGAGACTGACTTCCTACAGGATTATTGCTCCAGAAATCATCATCACCTATGCTTCCATTCCACTGGTATTCTTCTCCCAGTGCACAATGCTATTAAAAATAATGGTTTAGAGCATCAATAATATATTAAAGACAGCCTCCGCAACACGGCTGTGTCGGCAGCATAATAAAATCCATCATTCTTTGAACATTTACAACCATACATCTTATAGTTAATGATGTGGTGCAACTCCATCATCAAGAAATGAGGGAAACAGTCAGAACTTGAAAGCAAGAGGCCATAAAAGCTTGAAACTCAGCCCAGGAAAATCGCAGAGAATTCTAAAGTGTAAGGCTGCTTAACTCGAAACCCAAGCAGGCAGCAGGCTTCTTAACTAGATATGCAAGTTTGTCAAGAGAGACATCATAACACTGATGAAGAAGTTTGGACTCAATCCTCCCTTTAAAATCTGCTTGGTAGTTTAAAAGTATACAAGCATCTGCCTCATGGAGATGTCAGGACTTACTTCCCCTAACTTTCATTATCCAAAAAATGACAGGGTTAGCCAAAATATGTGGCTCAGTCTTTCTCATTTGTCAATGGAGAGGTAGCAGGAGGCTCCAGAAAGTCACCTATCTTTGACTGCTGTGCAGGTGGAATTACCCACTGGAAATATCTCTCTCGGATTCAAAGAGATTTGACAATGCCACCAGAGAATCACGATTATATTATTTTAAGAATAATAAACAACAGCTTCCCATCTATGCCCACTAATTGAAAAATTTGACTCTTGTTTTAAAGCGCATGGTTCCTTAACTTGCACACAAAATGAATTTTTTTTTCAGATATGTTCATTAGGTTATGATTATACACAGTCAACAGGTATTCCCACAAAACCTACATGATACCTTTTAACTTTCTCCTCTGGTAATACTTTCTATCATTTTTCTGAAGTCAATTGACAGAATAGCAGTGTCTTTTCACCATGCTTTCCTTAAGCTCCTCTGTATTCCAGCTTTACCTCCCAAATGCAGCTCCGATGAGGATGCCTAAAAACACTGTATAAAATGTCTTCTCCTGGTAGCCAATGTGTTCATTAGCAATACAACAGAATCAATCAACTTATACAAATATACTGCAAGGCAGGAATTTGAGTATGGAAACAGGCAGCGGAAATCACTTACTTCAAGAGAAGGGAAAATCCTTTTCTTCCTAACGGAACCAAGAAAAAGAATTGACAAACTAGCCCCAAATGAGGCCTAATTCAACACCGATTCTCGCAAGTTTCAGGGAGGCATGCGGTTTGTGGTTTAATTTTCTGTTCTGATTCCAAAGTTTCCATACAAGTAACAATAAACAAAACTTGTAAGATCTACTTATTTTCAACGGGTAACAAAACCTGTTCTTAATGTACTCCTACACCTGACTATAGTCACATGCCTCTGATTTTGGCGTCACAACAGCAAAGAATTGTATCGTACAAAGCCACAGAGTTCCCTCTATTTAGAACACCCAACTTAAGAGAACCCTACCTTTAGGTAGGCTGAAGTTCTGAAAAAAATTTTTTCCCCTCTTCAGAAAAGGAGCTGCACGCAAATATATACTAGCTGGAGCTAGTAGCAATCAATAATAATAAGGCTGGATTAAACTATTCATAAGACCTTTTTAAAATGACTAAGCATTGTTAATGATTCATGTTTGCATGTCTGAAACATACTGCCTCTGATATTGGTGGAGATTTGACTGACACTAGGCTCACAGACATCCAAGAATGAGAAAATCTCAAATCTTCCTACCATGAAGACATTAGGGGATTAAAAAACTATGCCTGAACAGTACTTCACTGATATTAAAAGGAAATCTAAGCCATGTCAATTTATAATCCTTAGGTAGGACAGAGATTTCACTGTTCTGAAGAGATCAACTCTGCTTTCTTCCAGGCTCTAACAAAGTTGCAAAATCATTGCACCTTATACATTACCCTATTTTTAGTTGTTATGGGGTTTTTTGCATATGTCTGTATTCCAAAAGCAATATAAAGACTGCAACGTATGTATTTCATTTTGCACCATAGCGAGGATATGATGGCACCGCTTAATGCGGGACTTCACATTAACCCTGACTCCTTTGACTTGGACTTCCAACGTTGTCTTTAAGCACGAGACATCATCTTGGACAGACTGCATGATGAAGATTAGCACTGAGGCCTCTCGGAGAGCATTTCCTTAGGCAGAAGACATAAGAGGGAGAGAAATAGTGGTTTAAAACATTAAAAAAGAATAGGTATGGTACAAGAGTTTTCAACTTACTAGCTTTCTTAGATTCAAAGAATGAGATATGAGATTGTTCTTTACTTCTTCAATTTGTAAGAACAGATCTGTGAGCCATGCGGTCTTATCCAAGCACTTAATGTTCAGTTGTATGTGACTTACAGTGATAAAAAGAGCCATTAGCTTCAAATCGAGTTTGTTCTTTCTAACAGTTTCAGCTGAAAACTACTACGATGTAAGAAATAACTGTGTGTTGGTGACTCGGTACCTTCAAAATACCATTTCTATGGTAGAATATCAAACAATACATGAAACTTCAAGTGTGTATTCACACCCATCCTAATTTCAAGACAGATGTCATGAAATTTTGTCAGCGTAAGGGCACAGAGAAGACTTAGCTTAGCCACTTATTCTAGTTGCTCTCAGTAGCCTGGGTTAGACAAATAATGCAACAATTTCCTTTTTCTTTCCAGTGTCCGTAACTGCAGGAGTTGTGACACAGAGCAGAAAAATACAACTCTCTCTCTGTACTCTTGAAAGAGATGGAACTGCCGAGCCAACCCCGTGCACAGCCAACGGCGACAGAGCTCTCCAGTGACACTAAATACAAATGCAGTCAGTAAATTCAGGTGCACCAACTGCTTTCACCTTCAGCTTCGTCAGCAGGGGTACAGAGGTAAGGGATAAAATGGGCTATGGAGTTGCCGCAGAAGAAATGAAAGACGGAGGTGGAATGGTTAAGGTCAAAGGCAGGGGGCACAATCAGAAGAAAACATGGTGCCTAGGCATACCCTTACCCTCCAGATTCACTGACCAGTTTTAATAGATGAGGAATAGGAAACATGACAAGGGAGAAACACCGGAAGAACAGTCAACGAAACCAATAGCAAAACTAGTTCGCAAACGTGACTGGTCCAATTGACTTGTAAAAAAAAAAAATAAACAAAAATAAAAACAACCCCTACACCCAAAAACCACCAAACCAAACCCCCAAAGAAGCCTCATTACAGGACCTACTCCTCCTTATGTACAGCAATTAACTTGGGCTGCAGGTAGAACACTGTTTAGAAATTCAGACATTGATTTTGGCTGTGGGTGTTGTTTATGCAAATGTTAATAAAACACGTTAGAACTTGCAGCATGCCCTGCAGCCACAAGGTCCTTTCCCTCCAATAATACCCTAACTTGCAGAGTTTGCTGGGACCTCTTAAGGAGGCAGAATAATTATAAACAGCCACATTTCCTAAAATAAGTAGCATTACATCTGTACTGCTAGAAAAGTTTCACAGAGGTCAATCACAATAGAGCTGTTAATCAGCAGGTTGGCTGTTTGGCTAGGCTAGATGCTTGCTCAAGCCTTTTTCAAAATACCTCGCTCTACTGCAAATGTAGACAAATCCTCATAGCAACAGGACTACTTTTTTTTTTTTGAAAGATTCCTATTGCTCTGGAGGGACTAGAAATTAGTGCAGAATTTCTCTCTTTTGTAATTTGTTTTTCTGGTCTCAGGATGATATGAGATTATGAATAATAACAGAAGGAAGTGAGAAATAAATGTCATATTTCAAAATTTCAAAGTCAGGTTTTATTTGAATTTTCTGTATGGATTTACACCAGCAATTTTCATGACTCATATGTTGTTTGACTTACTAACACAAGGTATTCCCTCATGATATCAAGTTACGAATGAGTCCTTCCATTTCAACATATTTATGACTGTGTATTCAAAGCATCTGTGGTGTCCTACATCAAAACAGAGCCAAAATTGCATTTGACACGCAACCTAGCAGTTTATGAAAAAAAGGCAGAATCTAATATCTAAGATCCCAAGGCAATGGTCAGAACCAGCACTACCTTTGTAGCATTAATGCCTAATTTATAAGTATTTCATCTTCTAAATTTTGCTACACTGCAAAGAAACTAATTCGATTTGCCTTCTGCTTTAAAATGACGACTTAATCAGTGATTAATGACTTACAAATGTCTATTGATTTGCTGAGAAACTCATAATATTCTCCATAGTAGTCTCCTCATAATAGTCTTCTATTTTATCTTTCCTTGAGATGCACATCTGTACACATCTTACTATTTTTTCCCTGAGCTGATATTTTGTTTAGGCACATCTTCCTCCGTAACATTTTTACTTTCTGTCCATGTTATAACTCCTTTTTCTGTTGATAAGGGTGCTGAAAGGAAGAAGCAGGAAGGTGTGGGAAAAGCCACGTCCCTGTTAAAAAAAGGAAGTTTTAGATAGCTGAAAGATGAGACCAATAAAATTAACAGCTATGAAATAAATTTGCTTGGAGCACTTACCTTTTCTGAACATTACACATACAAATCCCCAGGCATCACGAATTAACATTAATCCTATGATTTTTGAGATCACCTGAGCATCCAATCTGTTCCCGCAGTCCTTCTCTCCCTGCACACCTCTCCAGTTGAGTACAAGGCCGCCTTGGGTAAATCTGCTGTGTTGACCTCCACGGAAAGAGGAAAGCTATGAGAACAGAAAAAGTATCTAGCAAGGACAGAGTCAGGAGAAGGAAAGAAGAGCGATGATTGTGTGCTCCTCAGGCCACATCTCAATAGCTCCTGCACCAGACATGCCTCTAGTTTTCCTCTTCTCAAGGCCATTGCGCACACATACACACACACGAATTTCAGTAAGGAGAGAAATCCTACCTGCATTAAAGGTCTCAAGTTATCACCACACATTTTTCAGTACGCAGAAAGAAAAATTTCTGCCACTTGTCGAGCAGTGACTTTCAATCTGCTCTGGTTTGATCCTAAACCCTTCAGAGAGAAGCTGCAGAAGCACAGCACTCCCTGTTGGCACTGACATGTGTATTGATAGCGAAACCATGTTTTTTCAGCAGATGACATTTGAAGTGGATGTGGGCGGAGAGGGAGAGAAGCCCCAAGTTGTTTCAGAAGTTGAGAAGATGACCGTCTCCAAGAATTTGGATCATTTTGAGAAGAACAAAAATTTTACTTTCAGGACTATTTTTATGAAGTCTAAGGGAAAATATGCACTAGTAGTATCTGGTGAGAAGAAAAATGTTGGTTCAGCTCTGCTAGACCAATAGAAGTCATCCCATCTTCCCTTGGGCAAAAGAATTTTAAGCAGAAGGTGATGGGAATTACTTCCAGCTCATCACTTTGCAACCATGCTCAGGGGTGCCCATTTATTTTGGGAATTTAGCAGTTTTAGGACATCGTGATTCTTCTAAAACTGTAGCTCTTTTTACCACATTTATTGCAAGCCTGACACATTCCTGAGCCCCTGATTTGTTAGGTCACTTCTGTTAATGCAGTCTTCTCGTTTACAAAGCTAATGCTATGATTTCTGGGGACATTAAATATGCCAATCAAACAGAAAAGCTGCATGGAAAATGTCAGTGAGTTTTAAATGGTATTCCTTGCCTTTGCTCAAATAGTATTTTCTGAAAAACCTTTTCCACAAGAACACATATAGCAGTGCATCATCACTCCTAAACAATAATTATACCACAAAAACTGCAAGTGGTGAACACAGGAACTAAACTGGATGCTCTCTGGGAAAATAGAGCAAGGCAGATCTTTTCCCAGACACAAAGAAAACATTTCTGACAAAATATCATTAACAGAAAAGCTGTTCTGGGGCGTTCATGCCAGGGATGACTGCAGTGCCGAAAGGCAGCAATTATTAATTGGGGGTTTTCTGATGAGAAAACCATGAAGGAACTCTGACATAAAATCTGAAAGCTGAATGGTTACTTCTGTCAAAATTTCTCTTCTCGAACAATCACCAGCCCAGAGATTTGAGCAGAAGATGCCACCTCTTAAAGAACAAGCAGGTGCAGCCAGTCATTAGTCCTAACAGGCCATATAACATGTATCATAAGAGATTTTAGCTCTGGTACCATCTAACAAAATGAGAACTGACATGACAAATAAAGTGCTTCAAATAGTACAATGAGGCCAGGGGGTGATAAGTCCACAATTAGCTTCTGATGGGGCGCAGAGCATCTCCCCATGCTTGCAGAGCTGCGGTCAAGCCCAGAAGAGGCCTGCACGGTCACTCTTGCTGCCTCTACTCACTAAAAAAAAGAGACCTCAGAGTCAAGGGACAGCAGCCTGGTCCTGCTTGCTGCTTGTTTATTTTAAACAGTAAGTTTTTTTTTTTTTTTTAAAAAAAAAAGAAGTTTTAAAAACAAACAGTCTACACAGATGGCTACTTATGGCTATAGACAGCCATTAAAAAACACACCTATTCCCTATTGCCTAGATGGACTGAACCTCTCCCAGCACTCCACTAGGTCATTCCATCGCATGCTCTTTCCAAAACCACCATTTTATTTCTCCTGGTAGAGGGCTCTTTTACTCCACATTCGAGTTACTGTGTTGTTCCAGGCTTTCTACTAAGAACTTGTCCCTCGAGCTCAGGGAGCCAATGAACCCAAAATCACTCCTCCAGTGGTAAAGTTTCTGGTGATTAGGAGCTTGCTATGAACCGCTCTTCTCCATCTGGGCCATTTTTCTACCCTTTCTCAGGGTGAAATAAGCCAATAAGCAATTTAATAACTAGGCCATTATGAAATCTCTGTAAATTATCATAACGCAGGCCTAAGTTCCAGTTACATTTCTCATTACCTGCCGAACTTGACAAGTTCAAACACTCAAGGATCAGAGATAACACTGGGTAACAGAAGTAACTTCCACCTGATCCACAGAGTGAAAGTCAGGGTGTCTCACTGCCTCCAGATTTCATAATTGCCTAAAATCCCAGGTGAAGGTATTTTCAGTAGGAAACAAAATGATTTGGCACTTCAGAAGGCAAGAATTTGCCTGGAGAAAATTGTAGCCATTTGTCTATTCCTTCTTCTTACTGTGTTACCATATGATCCTCACTAATTCGCCTTCCTGGACAGTCTTTCACATGCAGCATGCAGAACCTTAAGCATTTCAAAATCCTGAAAAGTATTGCAGACTATTGTATATTTTGAAATATTTCAACTGAAATTATATGCAAGATGCACAGTAAAAGTCCTCTTCCCTCAAATAGAGCCTGCACTTGCCCAGATGCATATGCTGCAATCACATAAGTGCTTATTGAAATTTGAAATGTTTGAATTGTCATCACACTAACACAGAGGTATATCCACCTGTATAGTTCACAAGTAACTGTTTCATTATTTTCCCTGTCCCATATTATCTACTTTGTTCCTTCACATACTTGCAAAGATTCTGTGTCTTTTTAAACTAGTATTTACATGAAGGTAAGAAAGGATCATTTCATCGAAAAGTATCACAGTGACTTTTAGACAGCATTAGGAATGACATAATTTTTTCCCTAAAGAATCACAAATCATCACTTTTTAAAACGTGATTTCACATCTTTTGTGAAAGATTTTTTTTGTATAAGAGAAGCCAAGAACTTGATTGTGCTGCAGAGCCTTTTGTTACTACTTTATAAGAAGTGGTTTGGATTTCCAAGCGTCTTTTTAGTTTGTTAATAGCTGTTGGGTATAGGGCTTTATTGATTTACAAAGTCACAGCCGTTTTTCCTGTTTCTGATGTTTACAACAGCTAGCTGGAAAACAATGCTGGCTTTGCAAAAACAGCAGGAGCTTAGAGCAGCTGAGGCTAAGATATTATTTTCCAGAAAGGGACAAGGGAAAAGAAGAAAAACTGTTCCAGAGGATAGAAAACAGCACAAGGTTAGGGAACACATGTGGATGTTTCAGTCAATATTTATCTCTCGGATCAATAAAACTTGATGTTCACCTCAACGAAACCAATATTTGCTTAATTTAAGTATCACTGCTCCCTGGCTCAGTTTACTTCTCCCTGTTTCCAAGTTCTAATTTCAAACTTGATCATCACCCAACCCGATCACTGCATTTCCAGATTTTTTTACTGTGGGCAAAAAAGCCAAAAAAAAAAAAAGTTATTCCCTTCACTGAGCACTATTTCCCTTATCCCTCAGTGCTGGAGACACACAGATACTGCCTGTGTAAGTGTGTTTGCCTGCCTGCTATCTCACAGGCCTCTAGCACTGTGCTCAACTCACAGTGGCACACAGAATAAGGCAGGAATAAAGGCTTCACTGCTGATGTTTCTCTCTTCAGCATCGTGAGAGTTCTGCAACCTATCTAGTCATTATTCACAGAGGAAACGAAAGCAAGAAGGTCTCACTGTTGCAGCACTAAACTCTTATATGTTTAGCAGGACACCATCTGAAGCTGGATTTTCCATAAATCTACATCTTTATCTAAGCCAGGGTAAAAGTAAGGGGGCCTGAGGAAGTTGTAGTACAGCCAAAAGCAGGGGCAGAGGATTTACAGAGATGTTGGCTTCTTTACTAGCGTCTCATAGGTGCTGAAAAAAGTGTTTTATCTGTTAATGTTCTTGTTAATACCTGGCTTCTTGTGTGGGGACAGTCCTTATCAGATTGTTTTTGTAAGTTGGCAGGGTGTTATCGGTGGTATCTGCACCTAGTCTGAATCCTAAAGATCCTGAGCTTTATCTCACCTATTAACGATAAAGCAGTGAACACTGGAAACTCTGGCTGCTTTTTCATGTCAAGATTTCTATGCTGCCCAGCAAGGAGACTTCAGCTGAATCCTTAAAAGGGCTTTGTACAAGCACAGCACTTAGCAAGCACATGGAGATTACCCCTTCTGCTGGCATTCGAGCATTAATTGCCAACACTTGCCAATGTATTCCTCTTTTTTTTTTTCCTCCTCTCCACAGCTGGACCTGGGTGCTTTGCTGGCCCCTCTCACACCAGGAAGTTCATTTTATCCCTTAACCGTCATCTCTCCTTTAACCTTCATCTCTCCTCCTTCCTTTGCACAAAAGTGCAGGAAACTCTTTTCAGGTTTGCTAAACCGAAGGATGTTTTGGCTGCCAAACTGCATCAAGAGGAAAGAAAGAATGTGCTTTCATTTGGTCTTATCACAGAACTCATAATAACATTATTATACATGCAAAGAACTCCGTGATTGTTTATCTGCAACAACAGAATGACACATGCAAATGTACACATGAAAGGCCTGAATATCTCAAGCTGCCGATAGTTCAATCAAGAATATTATAACCTCAGAATACAAACCCAATTATTTACTTACATCAAGTGCAATAATACTTTCTCGGTAATTTACTGTTTTCCTTTAAGAAGCCCTGCCAGGTCCACTCTCTGGTTTTCATGAAAAAAATCTGAGAAGGAAAGACTCACTTTCTAAATACTTTGCAGCCTTGATAATGAGAAGCCTGGTACAGACTAGGATTATTTGCCACTTGTCGTGCTCTAAGTCTTCTACACAATTAAATTTTAAATCTCATTCAAACTCTAAAACATTTTATCATCGTATCTGCTACCAAAATAAAAACTTTGAACAAGCTGAACTGGTATTTAAATGGATATATCTTCAAATCATGGCCCAGTAGAATTTTTTCTTATAGGGTATCTCAGAAAATGCACTGTCACTGTCGTGTAACCACAGGTCTGTTTTGTTTTGCTTTCAAGTTCCTGATTTTACCCTTCTTTTTTTCCCTTTTTTATTTTCCTTTACATTTGGCAATACCTCCCACTCAGAGGAACTTATCTATGTGTTACCAACACTAAGCTTTTAGAGTATTCAGATAATGTATTCTATTTTAGGACTCAATCCTATAGCAGATCAAATCATTGCTCACATGGCAGAATAAATATACAACCTCAAAGACTTGAGAACTCAATTGCATCCGGATTTCTCATGTAGATATTTCGCCTCTCCATTTACATTCTCATTATCTCTTCTATTGAGAACACTTGCACCAGCCATCCTGGGATGGATTTGGATAAAATCTACTCAGATAATTAGGAGATCCCTGGAGCAGTGGGGCTATCCTGAAATAATCATCACAAAAAAATACATTTGCAATTTGAAATAGCAAGGAAGAAAAACTTAGAAGCCGAGTTTTAATCTTTTGCTGACCAAACATGATCCACTCAGATGTGCCGCAAACTCCAGGCCACTTGTGTTCGCCATGGACACCACCGGCCCCTAATGGAGAGCAACTTTCTGTGCTGGGGCTGGGGACCCACGCACTCCCTGTACTTCCCAGCAAAAACCAAACCAGAAAAGCCCTGTCCCACAGAATGGAGAAGCACTATCACTACCCCTGCTAGCACATGCCAAAAACGTCCAGCAAGGGGAGCAACTCATTTCATCAGACTGCAACTGTCTAAAACCCGTCCGTCGGAGGAGTGATGCAGGTGCCTACCCAGCCTAAGTGCAGGTGTCGAGGGCTGGGGTTTATGCCCTAGGGTTGCTGAGACACCCACGTAAGGGCGGAATTGGTGCCACAGGCACCCCAGGACACCCACAGTCTCTGGAGCATCCGGAATAACAGGAGACCCGGTGCTTACCCATCAGCACTCCCCTGAGGTATGGATCATCCGACTGCATTCAGGGCCTCGCAGGAGGGCCTCTTGCATTTGCCAAGAGAGATGCTTGAGTTTCTGAACAACTCAGTGCCATGGGGCAGACTTCCTAGTCCTTCCCTGCGGAGAGGGGAAGGCACTGCCACCTTCATCAGGGCTTACAGATGATGAGCAGCGTGCCTGGCACAGCATCTCTCTCCAAGCAAAAGCCCCACTTCAGGAAAGGTGTTGGACGCGGTGGTGGTGCGTCCAGGCCCCATGGCCTGAGCCCAGTTAATGATGAACCCAAAGCTCCATGCAGGACTGCATTAAATCAGAGGAGCCTTCCCCCTGGACGAGGGCAATGGCCCAGGCTCCTCCTGCACTCGGCTGGGACACCCCAGCACCTCCAGACAATGACAAACCACATCTCCAACCAGGCTGCATAAATCACTTCCCAGGTGTGTACCTGCCCCTTTTTTCCATCTCTGAAGGGAGCCAAGAGAACAACCTTGGCACTAGAGGCTTGACTTTTAGTTAGCTACTGTGAGGTGAGCTGAATCTGGGACAGACTGTCAAAATGGCAAGCAATTCATTATTCATGCACTGAGAAGGTGATGCCAGGGTTGCAAAGCATGAAGACTACACAGCATAGACCTGGATTGCCTCCAGGATGCTATTTCATCTTATTTTCCTCTGGCTCCCAGTGTTATTCTTCTGTCTTTCATCCATGCCCTTCCTAGTATAACCATTTAATTGGGTGATTGGCAGGGTATGGCTCCACAGGACATGATGAGATGATGTATCAGCTCTGCTGCCAAAAAGGCTGCCGCCTCCTTCCCAGTCTCCCTCCTCCTGCCCGATCGCTGCTGCTGCTACCTTCTGCTGGCTCTAGCTCATAGCAAAGCCCTGCCTGAATGCACTAATATAATGGGAAACAGCAATCAGGCAAAAGAAAAAAAA
>VZTL01067023.1:13586-25142 GCA_013400535.1 Scopus umbretta | reverse complement strand
ATAGTTTAAGTGCTAAAAAAGCTCTCCTAGGAAATACATGAGTTCTGGGGACACTTTATAAAGTCAAAATAAGATGCAGTGAGTGCTCCAGAGAGCTGGATGGAGGGGCTGAGTGCTTTTTATTTCTCCATCTTAGCATTTGTGGTAGTTTCCTTCATCTGATTTCTTTCTTTTGCTGTTGTGTGTTGCATCTTCAAATATAGAAAGACTTTGTGCAGTTGGATGGCCACACTGGAGAAAGAGTTACCTGCCATGCTCTTCATGCCAGCTTGACTTCTGCTCTTTCTTTCTCTGCTGTATTTTCAAGAGGTCCGTTACGTAGGAATAGCTGGTAGAAGTGTTTGGTAATGCAGTGAAGGGCACTGGGGAATTGATCAGGGTTCAGATGAACCTGGCAAGATCAAAAAAGGAGAGGTTTAACTTTGAGCAGCTCCTCAGGCTGTTCACCATGGGGCCGCACGTGATGCTGGCTCCAGACAGTGATGGGAGCTGGGGCTGAGACAGAACAAGAAGGAAGGACCAGGGCAGAGGCACACAGGTCTGCCTGTGGCTCGTTAGCAGATTTCTAATCTAACAGGGTCTGCTACCCAGACCAATACCCTTTACTGACCTGTGTTTCCATAGACCTCCACTCAAGTCATGTGCATGTGAATCCCTGATTTATCCTCTTAGGACACAGACTGGGCAGGAGGGCAAGAAGCGCTTGCTGGCTAGACAGAGGAACCTTTATCCACAATGAATTTTTTAAGCACTTGAGAGTTAACATATTTTTCTCAAGAATTGAATTCTTCAAGTGGATCTGTCCATCCCTTCCAAAAGTCTGTTTGGTTTTTTCTTTGAGTTTTTCTGCCCTCTTTCTCTTTCTGATTCTTCCTCCATGAAGCCCATACCATCCCATGAACCCATACCATGCTTCTAAAGAATATCCACCTTTAAATAGTGCATCTGGGCTGTGTGTTCATTCTGCAGCAGTCCAGACCTAGTGGTCCTCACCTGAAGATCAGAGCTGAAGGCCCCAGACTGCAGAGGGATGGCTTAAAGATGGTCCCTTACAAAAAAAATCACCAGACTTCCTCCAAACAGGTCTAAATAAACTACCTCTGGGCAAAATTGAGTGCACGATGTTTGTATTTCCATATCTTGCATGTCTGGCTGTTTGTGAGGGGTGCCAGGCTCAGAACTGCCTCAGGTTATTGGCAAAAGTGCTCCCCTGTCTGTGTCTGAGAATGTAGCCTGAATCCCCTCATCCCTCGGGGTTTCCCAGTGGTTTCTCTTCTTCCTCCTTATGCTGCCACCAGAAGACTGCATTTTGCTTATATTGATGACTCTCCCCACCCAAGTTGAAAGAGTTCTCCATATTCCCATTCAGATCCTTCTTAAAATCTCTTCCATAGGCCCAAAAGAAATAATTCAAAGCCCTACCCCAGAGAAGATATTGCCCTTTCTCACCTTCATTTTTCTAGAGTATCCAGCTGATCACATCTGGCAACTACTTGTTGTAGCATCTGTACATTCTTGTCATGAGGCTAATTATGGATATTCTCAGATCTTACTAAGCTTTTTTAAGCTTAAAAGGTGGGATTAGATGACTTGGAGAATTTGTAGAGAGATACTCTGCATTTTGTCTGTCCCAGTCTGGTCTAAACCTGTAATGAACAGAAAGA
Organism: Scopus umbretta; assembly: GCA_013400535.1. Classification (NCBI taxonomy): domain Eukaryota; kingdom Metazoa; phylum Chordata; class Aves; order Pelecaniformes; family Scopidae; genus Scopus; species Scopus umbretta. The sequence continues at coordinate 23,478 of VZTL01067023.1, read as the reverse complement.
GTTACTGGCTGGGATTTTTCCCCATTAAAAAGGAGTGTGGTGACCTCCAAGTAGCTAAAAAGCATTTCCAGGACATTTTGGGCAACTATCCTGCACTGGTTTGACAGCTGTATCTCCAAAGGAAGTTGGGCCAAGTTGGCAAGTGCCCTGAGCATTTAAGAGCTGGTTGGGATTAGTTTGATTAGGTTGATCATGGGGGCTCCCTTCAAGGTCAGTGGGAAAGCAGGCAATCGCAAGGCAGGATCACTAAGATAGGGCAGAAAAGTTACTCTGGAGCTGCCCATTTCTTTTTGCCAACAAGAATCATCATAGAATCATTTAGGTTGGAAAAAACCCTTAAGATCATCGAGCCCAACCATTAAGCTAACACTGCCAAGTCCACCACCAGACCGTATCCCTAAGCACCACGTCCAAGGAAGAGGAGCTGTGGGTGAGATGCTCATGCAGGGTCCTCTTCAACAGCCACAATCAGTGGCTTTTGGGTCTTTTTTAATTGCTTGTCAGTGTCTGTATTTGGCAATCTGGTGGGCAGCACCTCATGCTCCATACTGAGGTCCTTATCGAGGTGAATTATGGCTGTGGGGATGGCTGTGCCCGGCTGCAGGCTGCAATAGCCGGGCTCCTCCTGCAGCTTCCCATGAAGGGAGCACCAAGACCCTCGCACAGGTCACCTGAGGGAGGGTGGGCAGCATACAAACCCTCCATCCTCCAGCTGGGAACCCCCTGGGAGCACCAAAAGGAAAACGAGAGCGTTAACACACGAAAAGGGCAAAGCTTGAATGTCTTGATCAAAATCCAAGCCCCTGAGAAGGGCACTGCCAAAATCCACCTCGCACGAACTCAGCAGCTCCGAACACGTGTGGCAGTTTGGGCATGCTAAGCAGGAGCGGCCGCGTTCCCACCGCCGGGTGCGCAGCGATATGACGGCGTGCCAAAGGATCTTTAGGGGCTGATGGGGGGAAAAAAATCCTGGCATAGAATTTAAAATGTGCTCTAACCTTTTCTGCAAACTGAAAGCAAGAAAAATGCTCATAAAACTACTCTTTGTGCACAGAAAGAAGTCCGTTTTTATACTGTTGCTAAGTTCCTTATTGTTTTCTGGCTGTTTTTTGTGTTTCTGTGGCAGCCTTTTCTGTGGGCCTCTTTCAGTGACTTAGCTATATTGGCCTGCAGATAATTAGATCAGTGCTATCATTTTCACTGTCCTTTTTCCTCTGGGGCTATTTGCATGATAATGGCAGTTTGTGCGACTCTCTCTCCCTCCGTCTCCCTCTCTCTTTTAACAAGACACCATTTCTAAACATGAAATAATTCAGGGAACAATCTGCAAGTGGCTCTGTTAAGAAAAGACTGAAAACATCTGGTTAAGAAAACATTTCTGGTAACCAAAAATCCAACATTTTTGTTAGCTATAGCCTTAAAAAAAAAAAAAAAGTCTTTTCTTTTTAGAGCATTTTTAGTCTATATCTATTTGCTGTATGCAAAGCTCCTAATCACAGTACGCTCCCACTCTGGGTGTATATAACGATTTATTATGTGTTTATCTAGATAATTGATAGGCAAGTAAGGTATTAGGATTTAAACTCAATGAATCCTATGAACATTTAAAGAATGAACCTACGAACAGGTAGCTGTGCGCCACAGAATAATTTTGAACCCCTCTTGCTGGGAACAAAGTCTTCTGTTCAGCAAGATATGCCCAAATGTAAGCATGAGCATAAACCCGTTGCAATCCAGAGGTTGACTTGGGCGGCTGACGCTTGCGTTGTGCTGACTTACGGTCTGGGGCTTTCCACGTGCGAACGTATCGGGGCCAAGGGTGGGCCAAGAAGTGCTTTGTGCAGGAGGGACGACTCCTGCCATCCCCAAGTCCTGCAGACCGGTGGCCGTCTCAGCCTGCAGACAGTGCTGCACCAACGAGAAGGTTCTTTTTGCCGTATGACAGGGGTCTTGGGACCAATTCCTGCCCCTGATGAGATTAAACTCCCTGCAGACATACCTCAGCAGGGGAGAAAATAAATGGTGAAAAAAATAAAGGGAGCTAATAAAATTGGTGCTGGTATCAGGAAATCATGATATCCATTTGAGGTAAGACCTGGTTTTGCCTCCCAGAAAGGATGTCTGTGGAGAGGATCCAGGAGGGAATTAATGCGGAGCCTGGATTTCCCCATGGGAGCCCAGATTTCCCCATGGGAGCCCGGCAAGGGGCATTGGATGTCCCGCTCCCAACATTTTTTGACATGGATCTGTCAGATCTTCATGTCACCCCGTCAAAAACATATTCCTGGTCCAGAACTTGGAGGACTCCTTGGAGCAGCCCAGGCCTGCAGTGGATGTGGGGCAAGAATGGGAACAGAAAATCATATTTGCCTCTTTAGTTAAGCTGTCAAAAAGATGAGGGCATTTTGCTGAAGGAAATAGAGGGCCATTTTCAACAAGCAAAACTGGTTATGATTTTGATAGTATTTTCAATTAAAAATAAAGCAATTAAAAATTCCACAATTGTCCTTTTTTATGGAAAAAAAAAAAGTCTTGGAAAGAAACAGAGTTTAACCATTTAAATACTGGGACATAGTGTTGACCAAGATTTAAAGATGGTCTTGTGATGCAAATATCTCCCAACAATTGTAACACAGCAGAAGAAATTTTTCCTTTAGGTGAATACCTGGGCTCTGTTGATGTCTGCCATAACAGGTCACACAGCTCCCACCATTTCAGCACCCGGGCCCCAGCTCTTTCCCTGGGGCTGATGCGGACAAGGCAGTGCCAGAGCAGCTCCATAGGCAGAGGCCACCTTTTTGCCAGTGTCATCACGTTACAGTTCCATCAGCTGAGATGCATCGGGTTTAAGAGACATAAAAGAATAAGAAGAGTTATGACAGCATTGCCTTAGTCGTAGGTACCTGAAGTCACCTCCATGTCAGGGGCTCTCCAGCATGGTTGGAACATCATTTGAAAGCTACCTGGAGTGAGAGAGAGGGCTGAGCCCAGGCCATGGAAGGAAAAGCTCTTGTTGTATGAGTTTAGCTCATCATTACACAGAAGGAAGATGCCACATGTCATATGAAGATTTTGGCATGGGGTTTCCTGGCTCAAGAAAATTGGTTATTCCAAGTGGAGGGCAAAGAGACAGGGACTGGCTCTCCAGAGTCATGGGAGTCACTGATGCTCAGCTGTTCTGAAAATTAGGTCCATTAATTGGGGTTATTCATCACTCAGTGAAAGTCAGTGGAAATGGCTTTGCTGGAGGTTGGACAAAGTCCTTATTTCAGAGCATAAATAATGAATGAGAAGACTCCTTTCCAAAACACTGGTGCCAGGCTGTGTATGACCATGAACCACACACCAAGCAGCACCCAGCCCTCCTACGCTCTCCCTCATGAGGTGGATGACACACAGCCGGATCTCCGAGAAACACCTCAGTGCCTTTGGTTTCAGTGACTAGTTTGAGATACACGAAGACTATTTTGCAGCATTTGCTAAGTCCTCACTGTTTGCATCATGTAAGATTTGAGGAGCTCCTGTCCTCCCCAAAACCACACAGCACCTCCTGTCAAAGCCTGTAGGAACCATGAGATCAAATAAACTGGTTCCTGCCAAATAAACAGAGATTAAAGGAAGGATAGCATGCCTCAAACAAGACGGTGGTTGACAGTAGTTGCTATCTGTTTGCATGTCACATTTTATTTCCACCCAGCAAAGCATTTCCAAGCAGCACTCTGCACGACCAGCAAACATAAAGGAAGGAGTCTGGTTTCAAAACCCACACATTTACCTGCAGAAAAGTCTCTGAGTGAAGACAAAACCCTGCAAATGTCAAGGAATACACAAGGACTGAGGAAAAAAAAATATGAAAAAGTATTTCTAAATAATATGAAAAGTAGTTTCCTTTCTTATTCAAGTATCTGTAAGTGCTTCCTCAATGCATATTTCTACCAGTAGCCAAGTGCCAGACTATGAGCAGGATTTGATGAAATGAAATTACAATTTCAATCCCCAAAACTCTTTCCTGAAGAGGCAAGTGGGGGTTTTGCACACCTCTTGTAGTGGTGACAGAGAGCCACTACCAAGCTCTGCACTCAAGAAAGCAGCCCATGAAAGTTATCAAATGCATTATTTTTGCAGCAAAGTTCATGGGTTTGCAGCTTTTGTGGGATTTTGATCTATACCAGGCCACTTTTAACCAAGTCATAAATAATTATGCAAAATTTAGGTGGAAGACCGATACATTACAGCTCTTCCTGAGTGCTCATGTTTTCAGAGTATGAAAAAATATTTAACCTACTAAAGGCAACTTCAGTAAGAGCTGAAAGCTTGTGGCCATCACCTTTAAAATTATATAGAAGATTTGAACAAAAGTTACGACATAATGAAGATCAGTGTTTCTCCAACTGGGAAGTTTATATAATGAAAAATGAGCTACAATCTGAAACAGTGAAAGCAACATAAAGTTTTTTAAGCTGGTGCTGACGTTTGTTTTCAGATGATCTGCCCCAGGAATTAGATTTGGACGTGGTCCCTTCCCCATTGCATGCTTCTTCTGATCTCGTTGTCCTTAAGCTTCCAGTCTACCTTCCCATAGATAGACTTCCTTCACAATATTTCATATATAAAGTCTATAACACAGCTGTGGAACAATATTTATGACTGCTGAGATGAAGGAGAACAAGGTGGCAATGATGGAAGAGCTGATTCACCACTAAGCAAACCCCAGTTTTATGCTGAAGTAACCCCACAAATGAGGAATTCCACTCTTATAAAACCATGAGGTGGGTCAGGCTCAGCTGAACAATGGACTTGCCTATTCATCCAGAAGATTAAATATAGTCCCCCCATGTGTGGGCCATCTTTCAGCTGAGTCCTGCGCTCCTCACGTGGATGAAACGACCATTGCCTTATGAGCAACATGATCCCAGACCAGGGCGCTGCAGGACTGGGCTATGTAAATCCCTAAGATTTCACAAAATACTGGCAAATGGGAAATAAAGTCCCTCCCTGATGAATTTATCAACTTGGTTCCAGTGGAAACTTTGGATATATGAAGTTGACTGGATGAGGGCCTGAAGTGACTCACTATTCCTTTTCCCATTCTAAACTGTATCTGTTTTTTTTTTCCCCTGCTTTCTTAAAATACCCGTATACAAAAAATCTCAGGTTAAATGTTTACAGTCCACCTCAGACACCTGTGAGTAGCTCAGCAATACTTTGCTGAAACCCAGAACTCTCCAGTGGCATTTCAGAGCTCAGCCCAGTCTGGGCAAGGACGAGGAAAGTTTTTACAGGATCTCCTTACGGAGCGATGATCCCTTAAACACAGACAACGCAGCTTGGTGCTTTATCCTTGCGCAGCTCTTCCCAAAGTGATGTAGTGCTTACAAACATACGTCACCCACTCACCGGTGCCAGTAGAGCCACCAAAACCTGCTTTACCCTTTCTTCTGGGGGGAATATATCCCAGGAGAACACGAAATGCACACCGAGATTGAAAGAGGGGAAGGGAAACTGAGACAACGGCATCCAGAAGCTGCAAGAGGAAAACTGGGCTTTGTTTGCAGGGTGCCAGCTCTGCAGCCCCGTGTCCACTAATAATTTCATTTGAATAAAATAGCATCTCTAAGAAGCTAGGACTGCAAAGGAAGGAACCATGTATATGCACGTGTATGAACATGCATCATTTGAAGTGGTCTACCATGATTTAAGGCCGTTGAGGACTGGATCTACATAAGCCACACAGTCTTAGATCTACACACATATACTAAATTTACCTTAAGTGGCTTAAATTTGGCTTAAGTGGAATAAGCCTTTCACACCTCCTTCTGATTTTACTGAATGTTTGTCAATTTTTCTTTTTTTTATCAGTGGGGAAGCAAACCACTATGTTTTAAAATTTCTTCCACCATCACGAGTATAAACTTCCTGAAGATTTTAGCTTGTTTGCAAGAGATTCAGTAAAATGAAGATTTTTTTTTTTTTAGGTCAACATTTTCTTCTGGCAGACTGAGCCTGAAGTGCACTTTATTTCCCTTTAATTTAACAGCTCCAGCAGCTTTTCCAGTTAAATCGACTGTTCATTATTGAGCCCATTTATGAAGGGCTGTGCAGTGCAGTTTAATGAATCCCTGGCACAAAGCTCCCTTTCAGCGTAGGGAAAGAATAGCAGCCTATTTAGGTCCTGTAGGGCTGTATGTCAAAGGCTGCCTATAATACTTGTCAGGGAAGGGCAGAAATTCCCACTGATATAAGAATGTGCAAGAAATCAACTTTCACAACCAACGCGCCGATTAAGACGCGATCAGGAAATGAGACTGTAGGTTGCGAGCGGTGACACCTGTTTAGGCAGCCAGATTTTCCCATAACTCGATACCCATACGGGCCATACAATCGGCCAGGGAAAAAAAAAATAAAAGTCCTCCCTCCCCTGTCGTAGAGATTTTCTTATTTTCACGCTGCCTTCCTGATGCTGCGGTTGAAAGGAAAACGAGTGTTGTGAATTGTGAGGGCTGAGCTCGGTGCTGGATTTGGTTTGCCTTCCTCAAGGGAGGGTTTTGCTAGTGATCATAGAATTATGGAATGGTTTCAGTTGGAAGGGACCTTTAAAGGTCATCTAGTCCAACCCCACCTGCCGTAAGCAGGGACATCTTCAACTAGATCAGGTTGCTCAGAGCCCCGTCCAACCTCACCTTGAGTGTTTCCTGGAATGGGGCATCCACAGCATCTCTGGACAACCTGTTCCAGTGTTTCACCACCCTCATCGTAAAAAATGTCTTCCCTCTATCTAGTCTGAATCCACCCTCTTTTAGTGATCGGGCACAGCATGAGATGTTTCTTTTGGGCTGGATCCCACTACTTCTCCCCGCATTGCAGGGGATTTAACCTGACACCAAGAATGGCGGTACTGCAAGCATCGGGAGGGCAGATTCAGCTTCTGCATCCGCCTCCAGTGATGGGCCGCTCCACGAGTGTTGGCACCATAACGCAGTCCTCAGCTGTGCAAGGGTTTCTTGTTTGTGTAAGGTGCTCTTTTCTTTCTGGCCCGCTTGGCCCGTAAGGCTAACAAATTGATCTTCTTGCAAAGGGCTTGATCGTGCGGCTACGAGCTCCATTCGTGACCGGTGCAAAGCATGAATGAGCACAGCGTGTCCCTGCTCCCTTCGATTCACAGGGTGACCGTGCTGCGGTTCCCTCTGAAAAAGCCAAACTTGACACTGAGGGCATCGTTCTGGAGAGCCTTGGCTTAATCCCCAGAGCTGGTCGAGATGCTGCTGCCTGTAACGAGCAAGAAACTAAATGCAACCAGATACATTTCCTACACAAAAGTGGGCAAGAAAATAGCAGTACAGCCCCTCGAGTGCTTTAGTGATCACTGAACGCTATCCTGCGGGATGGAGGTTTGGGGTGGGGGAAGAGCTTCTGCAGCCGCTTCATTTACCTCCGTCTGATGCGGGGAGAGACTGGAGGGACCAGGACATCTGGTCCAAGCATTTGCCTGGGGTTGGGGTTATTTTGTGGATCTAATCCCAGCACTTCCCGGACGTTAGACCTTGCCAGCGAGCCAAGGTGGATCGCTGGTGGGGCGTGAGAGCCACCCTGCGCGGGCTGAGCATCATCATCCTGAAAGAGCACAGGCAGAAGACAAGCGTTGGCTCGTAGAGCTGCTGGGAAAGGGAGACATTTTGCAGGAATACCCAAACTGCTATTTCCTTGGAAAAATTAAGTTTCTTTGCAAGTTGTTGACACCATGTGGCTTAGCAAATTTCCCTCCACGCATTGCCCAACTTGGGGTAATCAGCTCTGCTTGAGAGAACATGGAGAATAAGCATGTTTAATGCAATTATGAAGGCTTTCTAAATCTCCAGATCTGGTTGAGAATATGTAAATTTGCCTGCTTAGCGCAACTGAATGCAAACTTTCCTTTGCCTGCCTGACAATTGTTTTAATACTCTCCAATTTTTAGGAGGTAATAAAGTCTCCCACTAAACCGTGGCTGAGCTCTCAAAGCTGTTTAATTGAATGAATTCAGCCTTACAGAAGAGAAGCCAGGGCTTTCAGCTTTTTTTTTTTTTCTCTCTAAGCTACCGGATATTTAGCCACTCTGCATATAATACCACCCAGACTCATTAACAAACCCCCTTTAGACAGGCTATGAAATATTGCCACTATCGTGCTGAAGCAGATACTAACTTGGGGACAACTTAGTTGTTGCTCTGTTACAGAGTGATTTCACGTTGCTCAGGTAAGAAATGGCCCCAAACTGGCTGCACATCCAGCGACAGATGATCACTCCAGAGAGTGATCCCCATTTTCTAGACCCATGTACAGTCTGAAGTGGCCTCAACGTGGACACAAAACTACCTAGTGGAGGACACAGGGGATATATATGTTGCTCTTTACATTTCCCCATCAATAAGGGAGCTTGGAGCAGGCTGCAAAGCTTGACAGGGCTTGACAGGACCTCAGGGTAAATGCTCGGGTAGCTAATCCCTGTCAGTTGTACTTGAGCTAAGTAGTTTAAATCCACCTCCTACGTATACATGTTCATTCTGATATGGAGAGATACATAGATTTCCCATAGCCCTCTGCTTACCAGTATTTTTGCTTCATTTACACAGTTGCACTCAGAGCAGCTCCTCAAATAAGAGGCTCTGGGAGGCTCCAACAGAGCAGTTTTTGCAAGGAAACCCAGTCCAGGTGTGCTGGCACCAGAGCCAAGGCTGTGCCTGGGATGGCGAGGCTCTGCCTGCTGATGGGACCCTGCTGAGACCTGCCGAGATGCAGGAGAGACACCAAGAAAATCAGAACTTTTGTTCTGTAGAGGATTTATTATTTTTTTTTTTTAAAGCATTGGAACAGGCTGCCCAGGGAGGTGGTGGAGTCCCCATCCCTGGAGGTGTTCAAAAAATGTGTCGATGTGGCACTTCAAGACATGGTTTAGTAGGCATGGCGTTGTTGCGTTGACGGTTGGACTAGATGATCTCAGAGGTCTTTTCCAACCTTAATGGTTTTATGAATCTATGATTTCTGAGCCTTTTTTTCCCGCCCATGTAATATGTGCTTTCTCCTCTTTTCTCCTTGCCAATACTTGCTTGCAAGTGTTTGAAACAAGTTTTTGAAACAAGTTTGAAACAAGTGTTTGAAACCACAGTAAGGTGAATTTGGCCGATTTTTCCTTTTTTTTTACCACTAAGTGCAGCCTTTGGAGCCTGTTTGCCTTTTCTTCTGCGGAGTTTTGCTTCCCGTTTTTCCTTCCAATACAAAACTGCTGCACGGCTAATGAATCGATTGCGGACCAAGAAAACCGACTCTTCTTCAGCCAAAATCAGGTACGCATCTTTATTCACGTTTGGACATGTCAAATCACCGAAAATTAACCTGGAGCTCAAAGGCTTGAGGTTGTTCAGCATCAGTGCAGAAGTTTTGGAAAAGCAAATCAACCGAATCCCTTTTGCCCCCAGAAAAGACAAGACAGTTCCTCCAGGAGCTGTTACCAGTACGTTCAGCAGCCGCCTCGCTCGTTTTTCTACCTATGGAAGATTTATACCGCTGCTTCACTAAACCCGTGCCGGTAAAAATCGTCAGTTTTGCCTGAAGGCAGCCCAGTCGTTGGAAACCTCCACTGGATCACAGCGCTGGATTTGCCCAGGACTTGCCCTGACTAGGAAAACACAGTACGCTGGGTAGTGTGCACAGGGATGAGCTTAGGGGGGGAAATAAAATTTTAAAAAAAGCGGTTTGCAAGTGACTTTAGGCCTCTGCGTCCTGGCGGGTGTCAGAGCAAGAGCGTGTCCCCCTGCCCTCGCCCCTAGAGCCGCCCAGGGGACCCAGCGCCGCCGGGGGCAGCGGCATCCATTTTGTGGCAGCCCGGCAGCCGCCGGGCCGCGGGCACGGCGCCGCC
>VZTL01067022.1:90939-142830 GCA_013400535.1 Scopus umbretta | reverse complement strand
GGGGGGGAAGGTAAAATAAATCACATCCTGTCATGATCTTCCACGCAGCATTATTATTTTACCAAACCACCAGAGCTGTTTTATCACCAAAGGATATGTACTTAGTATGTCAGCTGAGCCTTATTATAGCAGAGGGTGGATCTTCCACCCACAATAGATTTCCTCAAAATATTCCCTACAGTGTGAGGTTTTCCTGTCTCTAGCTGTGCTGTATACATCCTTCACTGTTTTGATGGTGAATTATTCCTGGAATGTCAGGGTTTGAAGATGTCGGGTTATACCTTTTCCCCTCCCCCCACTTTTTTTTTTTTTAAATTATATGTGGGGAGTCTTTGCAAATGACCAGCTTTGCTGCATTGCATCTGTTCTTATCCCTAAAACACGAATACTGAGCTGGCTGTGTTGTGATCTATGAAGAACAGGAATAGGTGATGTGGTTGGGTACTGCAGCTCTTGCGCTTTTTGCAATCCAATTTTTCAAAGGGACTGGGAACTTTAATGTGCTGATGCATTTAAAAAAACCCCACCTTCCTTATGAGTTTGTCCTCTGCAGATAGAAATTCAACTTTGTAAAGGTGTACCGAGCTGAGTGCTAGGAATAATTAGTCGCTTCTAAAATTTCAGATAAGTGAATATGAATCTTATCTATATTTTGTGTATGTGCAGACGTACGTCTGTGTTAGTGACTGCCCGTGCTAGAAACCCTTTATATAACTGTTTTAGTATAAAGAGGGTATGCAGCTTGTAGAGGTAGTTTGCAGTGTAACATGCATTTTTACTTCCTCTGCTAATGCCAAAGAAGAGTAACTGCCTTAACCAGATGGAAGTGGAGTGTGAAATTGTAATTTGAAGCCTTGTTGCGTTTCAGGGGACAGCTCCTACTTGAACATATGATGCATTAAGACTTGCAGCAGTTTTTCTGGGGTGAGAAAAACCCAAACGTTAAACCAGTTGTGGGTTTAAATGTGCTGTGTCTTCAAAATAAGTACATCAAAAATGTGGCTCACCAGGCCATTGGAAAATATGTAGCTGTGCTCGTACGCGCGAATGGAGAGCGGCTATGTTGATTTTCACTCTTGAGTGGAAAGTGTTGCTCTGTCCCCTTGGAATACAGCTGCACAGGGATTTATCAGCAAAATGTTTGGAGGATGTGGGGTGGGATTCAATGGGAGATGATTTTTGTTTTGTTTTTTTAATCAAGTTAAGACCAGATTTTCTAAATGGTCTGGCATGCCTCATCATCTGAAGTAGGGCTTGCTAAACTTTGGGTGCTTCAGAAAATCTGGCCACTAGCATGCATGAAGGTTGAACTCCTCTGAAATATCACCCTATCTAGTGTGTATCTGAATTACTGTGAGTTTGAACTCTTCCTGTTTCTTTTCTGTGTCTTACCCAGAGGAAAAACAGTCTCTTGCCAATCATGTCTCATCCTCCTGTCCATTACAGCAACTTCTTATGTGGAATATGAACACAAGGAAAGTAATTAAAGTATTTTTAGCATTCTAAATGAAATTAGCACTAGGAAAGATGAGTGTAGTCTACGGGGAGCAGACTGTTCAGGAAGCCTTTTAGAAAGATATCCCAAATTAATATTTAGCTCATGTTGCACAATGTCATTGTAGTTCAGGTTGTATAGTGGTGAATCTTTTCAGCTCAGAGGTAACATCCACTTATACTAGGAGGGAATGTGATCTTTGGATTACCAGGCTTGCTGCTTATATCTTCATAACAAGGTAATTCCCCGGGCTGAGAGAAATGGCAGTCCCAGATTTTTGCTGTTTCAGATGGCAGTTTTGAAATGATTCTCTGCCTTAGCGTTGCCACCTTCAGGGTGTTGCTTATGCTGTTGTTTTTTTTTTTTTGGGGGGGTGGGGGAGTTTGAGACAGAACATGAAGTTCACTATAAATATAGCAGCTGTGTCACTTAAAGCACATGCACACACTCCAATTTTACGGTGTCCCACGGCATTCCTATTCTTAGCGTAGGAAATAGTGTAGCCAGCATAGAGGCTATCTTCCATCAGGCTTTTGTGCTGAGGGCAACCAAGTACAGAGTGTACACGACTGATTTAACTAGGCAGAGCTTTGTAACCTCCTGCTTTTTCCTCTGGGTGCCTTGGAGCTGGTCGGAGATCAGCACACGCGTGGATGTGAATGAATTGGGTTATGCCATAAAGGAGCAAGGGCTGTTAGAGATAAGTGAGATTCATAGTATGCTTTAAAGCACCTAATAAGAGATCCTAGGAAATGGTTCGTGGTAGGAAATTGCCCTGCTGATGAGGTACAACTGGAAAATCCAATCCTCTCCCTCCCCCATCCAGCTCAGCCCTGCCTCAGTGGAAGGGACAAGACCTGACTGGATGACCATAGCTGACAGGCAAGGATAGTGGGGTAAGAGGGGAACACCTGTTGCTTAGGGCTTGGATTAGGAAAGGCTTTGTTGCTAATACCTAGAGCTTGAATTAGCAGCAGGCTTTGGAAACAAACCGAATGCATGTGCTTCCTCTCTGCTCAGAGTGGGAGAAGGAATCTTGTTTCCTTGAGGAATCTCTGGTGCTTCAAGGGTTACCTTTTGCTTTTCGATCCTGTGCTAAGATAGTGATGGCTGCTGCTGTAAATTGCCTTAGTTTAAAACTTGGCATGGTGAGTCATAAGACTGGATGTCTTGGATCTTTCATTTTCTTCTTTCCTTTACAAAAAAAAAAAAACTTTAATCGTTTTCTGGCTCAAGCAGAGGAGTTCTCAATGTCTTATTAGTATAGCATGTTTAACAAATAACCCAATCCTTTTGAGATTAGGAGTGACAAGGGAGTGTTACTAAAATCTTTCACATGTTGCTTCTGGAATGAGTGCTTTTTCCCTGCCCCCCCTGCTTTTATGCATTAGCATCCTGTTGTCATTATCAAGTTTAGGCTGAGTAATTTCTTGGGCCTTTTATATTACTGTGTTTTTTCCCTTCCCGTGCTACCTCACCTTCCAAAATCCCTGATCTTCACTGAGAGCAGCACAAAAGAGAACGCCTGACTGCTGGCAAGTTGCATCAATGTTATCTGTCCGTTGCTGTTGGGGCCAAGCTGTTGGTGTGCTGCGCCATGTCAACTGCTGCTTCTTGCGAAATTCTTGCTGCAGTTTAGGGATGTGTGTGTACATGCACGTATTTGGGTTGCTAGAATTTGTTCAGTTGAGCAAAATACTTTTTAATCTGGATTTATAGGAAATACTACAGTTCTGTGTTGGCCAGTACACCGCAAATACCTATGTTGGTCTGTTCAGGACTGGTTTGACCACCTTTGAGAACTTTTAAAGATTTCTTTAAGCAGTGGTCCCAAATATGACACTATAACTGTAAAAGTTCAGGTTTGAACATGTTAGTCTAAAAAGCATTACAGTTCATTTGGGGAGTTGGTTGATTTTTGGTTTTCAAAGCGGAGTGATTTTGCTGAAATAAAAGCTCAGGTCTGCTGGGTTTCAGAACGCTTCTACCGCCTTACAGAAGGAGATGGCCAGGGCAGGAAGGTGCTGATGGAGTACCTGAGCTGTCTTGATTCCTCTTTGTCTGTGTAATGGTGGAAATGCCTTTTTGCTGGCAGTCCACAAGCCTGACAGTCATGCAGGAAATGCCTGTTTTGGTTGTTTCCACCTCTTGCTCTGAGCGGCTTATCTCTGTAGGATCACTTGTTGAGTACTTGTTTCATTCACACTCCCTCCCCTGTTCCTCTTGCCCAGGAAGGATACATGACTTGCTGAAAAGAGAGAAAATGCTATGCTGGGGATACTCGTCTTTTGGACAACCTGGGATAGGTAGCAACCTCCAGGTCATCATTCCTGAACCACAGGTGTATGGATTCATTCATGACAGAAATGTCAAGGAGGTGGCATGTGGAGGAAACCATTCCGTGTTCCTGTTGGAAGATGGGGAAGTGTATACCTGCGGCTTGAACACCAAAGGCCAACTGGGGCATGACTGTGAAGGAAGCAAGCCAGGTAAGTGCTTTTTTTATACGCACGTCAAACAGTCTTGAGGCTGGTGGGCTGAGAAGATCATGGAAGCTGCTTTGCGTTGATTGTGCTGGAGCAGCTAACGGAACTGAAGATCATGTATAATAACACAGTAATGATGCTGAATAATATTTGCTGGCTCCGGAAAGCTAAAGCTGAGCAGCATGGGTGGGGACGCAGGTCTGCTCAGTTTGTCTGGGAAATACATCAAAACAGAGGCGAGCGCAGATGGTCTTGGGGCAGATTTTGTTATTTGGCATTATGTTGTGTTTTTATAAAAAGGGAAGAGAGGGCCATGAGTCACATGTGTCTTCTGCTTTGTCTTTCCAATTGCACTGCATCCTTATGCCTACTCTTGTTCAGTTATTGTTGGGAATTTGGCATTTACATCAAAGAGAAGAGGTTGGTGTTGAGTATAGTTGTGGAGAACAAGCTTGGTTTTGGCCAAGAGGGTTAATAAATTTTGTTTTCCCCTTCTTGGAAATCTCTTGTCAACTTGTGCCTTCACCCTTTCATGCTTTCTTAGTCTAGAAGAAGGTCATTGTAGCCTTGTGTATTAGAACCTGTGTGGGCAGAACCACAGGCAACTGATGCCTCTTCTTCCCAGGGTGAAGGAGTGGTTTAATTGTGTATTGTTATTGTGAAGAACCCTGAAGCCTTTCTTATGGACTTTCTTGTGAATGTTGACCTTCCAACTCACCTTCTACTGACTTCTTGGTTTTAGCATTTGGTAAAGATACAGGTATTTCTGTTTCCATATTATAATAAGAACGCCTCTGTGGGTGACTAGAGCAGTAAGATGGCATCTTTCTTCAAACTGTAGGCTACTCTCTGCAGGGCTTGGGGCTTCTGTAGCATACCTTATTACTGCACGATAGAGAGATGAGATGTGTACAAAATGGCCACAGTTCCCCATGTAGTATGTGCAAATCTGACCTGACTGATTCCACAGTTCCTTTTTTCTGTCAGTGTGTCTTTTGTCTCTCTGTCTCAAAATCAGGCGGTAGATACTGGATGTCCATAGTGCTGGATTAGAGGAGCTGACCTTGAATCTGGTCTTTCCTGCTTTTCCTACAAGTGGTTTCCAGATAATTACTAAAAGAGGTTGGGAGTGCTTAAATCCTCTCTGTGCGCAACCACTGTTCATCTTCTGAGGACTTGTAAATTTAGGTCCTGGAATAAATGAGATGCTTAGTAAAAGGAAGCCAAGCCTAGTGAATATTCCACCCAGCCTGATGAGGATACGTCATCTCGCAAATCACCTAACTAGCTGCATGACTCTAGTGCAGAGGCCCCAGAAATTCAGCACTGTTCTGAGTGCTATAAAGATGTGTACTCTGAGAAACATCTTTGAGCTAGCCTGCCATTTACCCATAAAATAAAGCAAGCATAAGATGATAATGAAAATGGAGGCTTCACGGTGAGTAGAAGATCAGAGCTGGAAACGGATCTCATGAATCCGGAATGCTGAAGCGTAGACTTCTAGCAAGTCGGTAATCCTGCCTTCAGCTAGGGCTGTAGAAGGGGGACAGTCTGAGACTTGGAAATAGAGATAAAAAGTTCTTTGGGTTTAATCCCGAGTGCCCTTCTTCTACCCCTTAAACTAAGACGCTGTCACTAAGATGTGACGCCAACTTCCAGTCATCCTGCAGATTTCACTTGTTGTGCAAAAGGTTCTGCAGTGCTGCTCTCTCAGGAGCCTGTGACCATCCTTGAGAAGCCGTGTTTCGCTACTGGCTGTGCCTGCAGTGGGGTTTCTGCTGGCTGAGGCAGGTGGGAGGGCAGATGTGCTGTAAAGCAAGGAACAGCTTCCCTTTTTAGCTCGTGGTGAACAGTCACAGCAGCCTTTATGATAACAATAGTAAACTGGGGGAGAGTCCTGTCCCACACGCTGCTTTGTGGGTCTACTTTGGCTTGCGGCAGTGGGAACTGAATTTCTTAGTTCTCCTTTGCAAATAGGAAGAAGAATTAAGCCCTCCTCTTCTGCCACTGCCTCCCCTGCGTGGAATAAAGATGACCTTACACCTTCTGTATAGAAAGGCATGTCAAAGATCATCTTTCTTCTTCTCTGTTAGTTGTGGACCTATGAATGAAGCCACGTCTGATAAGAAGTGAAGATATATGTGTGGGGCATAGGGTCCTGAGCTGATAAGGACGACAGAGAGAGAAGACAGTCGGGAGGTAGCTGAGATGGAAAACAAATGGAGAAATGCATGGAGCTGGGAGTCTTGTAGCTGCATCTCTCCGGCCTCTGCCAGACAGGGCAGTGTGGGCTGAGGCTTCTTGGTTTTACTGCCTTATGGCCTGATTCTGCCTAGCCTGTGAGGGCAGGGAGAAGGGCTGACCTCTGCCCAGGGCTGGAGGTGAGCTGCCTCTCCTGCGGCGGGAGGCTGTGACACGATACTGACTGCCCCCTCCAGGCAGCCCCTGGAGAGCCCCCTCCGGACTTCAGAAGTGCTTACCAGGGCCTGCAGAGTGGCGTGGTTGCGTTTGAGAGTAACATGGAGACACGAGGGTATGCAGGGAGCCTTGCGTCTTCTGACGGCTGGATGACTTCAGAGGGGCAGAGTGATTTCCTTCCTGCTGCTCAGCTCTGTGTCCATAAGAGGAAACTCCCTTTTCTCTCTCACGCTTTTTGTGTGTGTACGCGAGGCTTACGCTGCCAGTGTGCTAAAAGCTTCAATTAGCGTTTTCAGAAGATATCATCATGTTGTTTAATCAGAGATGGTTGTTTCTCAGGGTGGTGTCTGCTTGTGGATAAAATTCTGGGACTTTGCAATGCACTGAACATGGATCTAACCTTGTTCTCCTTGCAAAGCTTGCAGGTTTTTCTAATGACTTCCAGTGGGAGAAGGGTTTTATTTGCAGTGAGTGCTTCTGAAGACTTTGCCTCCCTTTCTTCCCTTACTACGTATTCCAAATAATTATTTTTTTTCTCTTGTTCTGCTGCCCATTTATGCGTCTCAGTAGTAGGAGGATTCAGTTTAGCTTCTTGTTCATGCTACTCACAAAAATGTCAAACAGTGCCACATAATTGTTTCAGCAATTCCTCTTAGAGGAGTCCTTTAGAGGGCACCTTTTGAAATAAAAGAAACTTGTTAATTAAAAAGCTGTGTTTACTGTCACATCAGCTGAGCTTGTGGATGTAATGCAGAGGCAGGATAGCAGCTGGCAAAGTGATTCCTGTGCCTCTGCACTACAGGAGACACAAATTACTGGGAGAGTGTGTGCCACTCAAAGAGTATGAGTCAATAGGGGTTTATTTTCTGTAAGTGCCCTTTCCTTGGATTTTACATGGTGGTGGTAAAATGAATACTAAAGATGTCTAAGAAGTTTACCCTAACTAAAAGAATGTTCCTTTTGACTAAAAGCTCGTAACTCCCTGCTTCTGAGCTAGGCTGATACTGAGTGTGCCACTCCTATGGGCCCCACCAAGAGCAGTCTCCCTATGTGACCCTCCCTAGAGGGTCACACTATTTACTGTTTAATTCCTTCTTTGAATTGTGGTGGTTAGCAAGATACTTGAGGAGTCCATCCCTGTCGGGAATGGATGCCTGGCTTTGTTAATATTGAAATGATTGTGTCCCGTCCCCCCCAACAGTCTATAGCTTGGGTCTCTGCAATCACTTGGCAGGGGTGCAGAGGAGGGAGACGCTGTTCTAGTGTTCTCTCACCATGACCATAGTTAATAAAGCTTCTGTCTGACCTGTCCTTATTTTTACTTGAGTTGTTGCACACTTGGAATCCCCGGGGTCTCTGACAGCGCCTTAGGAGAAGCAGCTCTGATCTTAGCTGTGAAGTACTGAGGCCACTGTTCTGTTCTAGAAACCTTTTCTATGTAACTATTTCTAAATTTCCACTACTTCAGCCCTGTAATTTCACTTGGATTGATTTTCTTCAGGTCTGACATGATGCCTTGAGTCCCTGTGATGATTCTTAGATAAGCATGTTTTATCTGAAGGCATGCATGTACTGGGGAACAAAAAACAGGCCCAGGTACAGAAGGTAAAGGCTCTTTTGGGATTTGGGCTGAATTATAGATCAGTGTGAAATAACCAGCTGGTTTTTAGGCATTTGTAAAGCTTTAAAAACATGCTTGAGTCTGAGATGTGAAACTTGTTTTCTGGTCTACAGATTTGTTCTGTGCAAGTCATTTGACTTCTAGTGAGAAAACCTGCGCTTTGGTAGTTAACGTCTCGAGAATTAGAGAAAAATGCCTGGTGCCAAATTTGCCTCGAACCTTTCCTCTGGTAACATACAGCAGACAGAATTATGCTTTTTTTTACCAAATTTCCTGTCTGGATGCAAATGTGCAGGGTAGCATTGCTTCTGTGTGCATTGTGAAATCTATCTGCTGATAGCCACAGGGCTAGAAATATCATTATGTTCAATCTCCTTCAAAAAACAGGCCCCCCTCCCCCCCCAAACAAACAAACCCCACCAAAAAAAACCCCAAAACAAACCAAACAAACAAAACCCAAAACCAAAAAACCACTACATGATCCAGATCCCCTGGGTTTCTCTGAACTCAGCGGCATTTCTTTTCAAACATAAACCCACTTGTCCTGAACTTCAGCATGGGGATACAGTGACCAGAGACCTTAGTGCTCACTGCGGCATGCCTGTTCATCATAAATCCTGTAACAGCTGAGAATTCAGATGTGCAACCTGCTTGGAAGGACAGTCTGTATGGATCTTCCTGGTGGGTGAGAAGTCAGCCAGGAGCCCCTGGTTGCTTAGGAGGAGGAGAGGTGGCAGGGCTTGTGTTTGTTGGAAGCAGCTGTGGAAGTGAGCAGGTTGCAGATGAGGAGGTATGGCTGCTGCATTGAATATGTAAGGTTGAGAGCCACTTGCAGGTGGGATGACAGTGGTGGGAGAATAGTTAGTTCCTCCTGCCTTCCTCCTCTTTGCATGAGGAGGGAAACAAAAAAAAAAAAAAGAAGCTTGAACACCAGTAACTCCAGGTGGTTCCACTAAGCAGGCTTTTCACAGTGGACCTGAGACAGTTTTGTCCCCCTGTTTGAGCATGGAGCTGAGGCTCAGCACGTGGCTATTGCACCACTTCCCAAGTGCTGCGGTCTGGGAGAGTCCTGCTTTGCATTCATCACACTTTCTCTACACCCCCAAAGCAGAGCCACGTGCTGTAAAAGATGTAGTAGAGGCATGGCAGCCCTGCTTGTAGGCATCGGTCCTGCCAAAGCCTGGGAGGATGTGCCTGGAACTAAGTGTGCGGGGAGGGATGGAGCCATCTGGGGGACAGAGGCCCTTGCAGAGACAGGCCTTTGGTGCTGGCTTGTAGCAGCTGACTTTAAACCAGAAAAATTATAAAGGAAGTATTAGGGCACAATTTATGTTTCAGCATTTATTGTGAATGTTATTTGTAAAAAGAGTCAGATTATTCAACTGGCCACCCCTTAGGAAAGCCTAAACTGAGGAGAGATAAGGCTCTTTAGGAGAACCTAAACCAGTAGAAATCTGGTTTCTTGTCAGTAAAGAAATTTATAGTCTGAGCCTGAAGTGGCTGTAATATGTTCTCAGCTGTAACTCTGAAGTGCTGTCTCTAAAAACACATGCATTACAACCACAGATTTCTCTCTTGATTTCACTTTGCTGAGGGTTGAAAACACGAGTGAGCCCAGGGAAGCAAGATACAGGTGGTTTTTCTTTTTTTTTTTTTTCTTTTCTTTTTTTTTTTTTTTTTTAAAATCAGTACAGCCTATTTTACTGAGGACATGAGGGACCATTTTAATGTCTCTTGTCTCGAAAGGCAGAGCTGCAGTAGGAATGACCAGCTTTTTGCCCTTTAACTGGGGATTTGTAGGACAGTTTAGCAACCTAAACTTGCATTTATCTTGTCATATTTGTTATTCCTGTATCATATGTACTATTCAGAGGCTTTCTGAAGGTGCAACAGAAATAAGGGCTGTCCGTGTGCCTGGATTGGAAGGAGTGTGAAACCCTGGCATTAGCGTGATGTGCAGCACTAATGACTGTCCCCCTCTCCTGCAACTGATGGGCTTGGGATAAAATGGGAGGGTAGCTGTGTGTGTGGTGAGGTAAAGGGAGAGGGCAGGAAAGAAGCTGGAGGTGACAGAAGCAAGTTTCCTGAATGCCCCAACCTTTTTGTACTTGGAATAATTGTTTGTGCTGGACAAAACTGATGACTTCATTAAGTTGAACGTGTAAGTAGGGCTGAGTCCCAGCTTCTAGGAGAGTTTTCAGTAATTTGGTGGCTGTTGATGCTGGAAGTTCATTGTTCTTGTCTTCAAGATGATTATGTGACACAACCACAGATGATGACGAGCAGTTATTGGGCAGCTTTTTGTATAGGTGGGGGTCTATGAATAGACATCTGAAATAAGAAATCTCTCCTCACCAAGTCCAAAAATTCTATTCTCACTCCCAATAAAGCAGCCCAGGTGCTTTTCCTCAGTGAGGATGGTTTTTCCCTTGCCTTAATATCCTATGTTTCTTTTTGCATGAAAACATGCAGGCATGTGTTTTCAGGTGGCAAAGCCTGAGTTTGGTAAAGGTGAGTGTAAAGCATTCATAGAATCATAGAATAGAATTGTTAAGGCTGGAAAAGACCTCTGAGATCATCTAGTCCAACCATCAACCCCTCCCCCCCCCAAAAAAAAAAAAAACAAANTCCAGCCACTCTTCCCCAAGCCTGTAGCGTTGCCTGGGGTTGTTGTGACCAAAGTGCAGGACCTGGCACTTGGCCTTCTTAAATCTCATACAGTTGGCCTCGGCCCATCAATCCAGCCTGTCCAGATCCTTCTGCAGAGCCTTCCTGCCTTCCAGCAGATCGACACTCCTGCCCAGCTTGGTGTCATCTGTAAACTTACGGAGGGTGCACTCAATCCCCTCATCCAGATCATTGGTAAAGACATTAAACAAGGCTGGCCCCAGTACCGAGCCCTGGGGAACACTGCTTTGTGACCGGCCGCCAACTGGATTGAACTCCATTCACCACCACTCTCTGGGCACGGCCATCCAGCCAGTTTCTAACCCAGCAAAGGGTGCACCTGTCCACACCATAAGCTGTCAGCTTCTCCAGGAGAATGCTGTGGGAGACAGTGTCAAAGGCCTTACTAAAGTCCAGGTAGATCACATCCACAGCCTTTCCCTCATCCACTAGGTGGGTCACCTTGTCATAGAAGGAGATCAGGCTGGTCAAGCAGGATCTACCTTTCATGAACCCATGCTGACTAGGCCTAGGTTCTATATGACTTGAAGTCTTACAAGAGTGTGTAGGGTCTTCAGGATGAATGTTCCCTTCCCTGATGGAAAAGGGGTTGGCTTGTTTTCCGGTGTGTAACTATTATATGGAAAGATTGAGTTTGATACTGGCTCATGGTATATGCTTGTTGCTTGCTCCGTTGTCTATAGACATCAAATCTTCCAGAACATGCGTAACTATGTGATGATGTTAAACTCTGTCAATGTGAAACAGCCTGATACTCCTCCTTAAGCTTTATTAGAAAGAAGAATTTATCTCAAAGATCTTTGTGAAACTTTTCCTTCTCAGAAATCAAATATTTTTGACACTTAAGGCTGCTAGCAGAAAACAGCTGTTCCTACAGTAGAGTTGTGAGGAAATGCTTACTCTTAACACCTGACTTGCCTTTTAAACAGCTGCCTGCCTATATAAACTCACCAAAAAGGAATGTACAGGTGCTCCTATCTCCTTTTCTCAGAATGCCCTTCAAATCTTACAGTAGGGAAAATTAATAAATAAACTTTTGTAAATGTTTACTAGGACTGCATTAATTACCTCCCTTTCCCAGTCACCATGCTTCTTTGCAGTAATGTATTTTAAAGCAGTGTTTGTGAACCTGATGGGGATGTCATTGAAAGCAAGGGTGCTGTAGTGAGTCTGTGCTGTGCAGGTGTGGCTTTTCAGCAATGTGTGGCTTTGTCCTGCTCCCATGCAAATTGCTGCAGAATTAAAATAAATGGGAACAGAGTGTGGAGCACACCAAGTGGTTTTGAAAATCACATGCTACTTCGTCAAAGCCTGGTGCTGCCACAAGTGAGACTTTGCCAAGTGCAGCTACCTAGAAAATAGAGCCTCCCTTCTAGAAGAAAATATAAAATGCCCATGGGAAGGCTAAATGCTTCCTGTTGCACAAAGGTGCTCCAATAACGTGAAAAGATGACAAAATAGCACCTGTCCAGAGGCAAAAAGTGGTGCAAAGCCCTTGTGGCTTGCTTGCAGTGTGTATGGTACACAGCAATGCTCTGTCTTACAGGGACTTGGAGGTGCTTCTCTTTGAGCCCTCTGCTCAGACATGATAACCTGCTGCAGAAGGACACTTGTACAGCAGTGATCTGCAGGATTGAGCACAGCAGATGGATAATAGTAAACTCTTATCTTACCTCCTGGGCAGTGATTTGCTGTCTGGAGCAACTGACTGAGCCCAGAGGACAGACTGTAGATGTTCCTGGGTCTTTGGGCCTTCAATCTGTTGTGGTTTGCCAGCATGCGTGCTGGAAGGGGCTGTGTTAAGGCAGCTGGGAAGGGAGCAGTGCTGTGTTTGGGGGAGCACTGCAGGGAAGAAACTAGCAGATCTTTCTTCCTTGGAGTGCCAGGAGATGAAAGTGCTGTTTTTTAAGTGGAGCTGTCAATTTTGTGCTCTGTGCCTTTTCGCTTGCATTTATGAGGTTGGCTCAACAGTTGCCACATGACTATATTAACTCCTCCATGTGGCTATGATGGACTGAACTGAAGGACTTATTCTTCATTTTCCCTGGTCTGCTGTCCCTGCTTACTGCCATTGACCTTTGTCACAGCTCTCAAGATTGCTGTGGCTTTGCTTGGGATTTCTCAGGCAGAAACACAGCTTTGCACTGTGTAGTAACAGCACATCAAATCCAGTATCTGTGCACTCGTGTCCCTAATTCCTCCTTCCACCTCAGCATGTCACCCCAAGGTCTAGCGCACCCTGCCTGTGCTGGAGTTGCTGCCCTGGAGCTGTGGCATTTGGGTGTGCATGGTGGACCTTGGGGGTTTCTCAGCAGTGACAGATCAGCCACAGCTTCTGTGCTGCCAGTGGTCAGCAAGCCTGGCCGAGTGACTACCTTTACAGCTCTCTGCAGTTACCTGAAGAGGAAAACAGGCTCTCTCTGGGTTTCCTGAACATACATTTTCCATGTGTTTCTTTCACCAGTCTTGGTGCCTTCCTTCTTTGAAAGAGCTGCCCTTACTTGTTTACCTCCAGTGTCTGAAGGTGGATTCTTCCCTCTGCCAGCTGATCCTTGTCAGACTGAAGCCTTCTTTGCCTGCCCAGCCCTTTCCAAGAGCCTTCTCTGGCTGGCTGCTGCCTGTGCCCATGCCAGCCTGCCTATGGCTCCTTGGAGAGGCTATGTCCCCTAGACAAAAGGCAGTGATGTGGGGAAATAAAAGGCTTTCTATGGCTATGTCTGAGAAAAGGGTTTGCTTTCTCAGGGTAGGTGTCTGCTTTCACAGCGGTGAGGGGGAGTAGCTGGCAGAGAGTATGCGAAGTGACACCCTGGGGTGTCACGGTGGCCTCTTGCTTCTTGCCTGTATGTTCCTGCCTTGACATGACCACAAGCAGCTTTGTAAAGTGAAGGCAGTGCTAATAACTAAACCAGCCTATCTCAGATTTAAGCCTGTAAGTAGCCATGCTAAATAAATTAATGAGCAGTACTGTATGGATTGTGCAGGGAAGCAGTTGTCTCAAACTGTCATTAGTCTCTGTGGATGAAAGGGGACCGCAGAATTGTGACTTGGAGGCTCCTATGGGAGCATAGGTAGGAACACCTATGGACAGTGTTCCCACCCATGTGACCAGCAGTGTTCCTGGGAAAGTCACCTGCTTTGGTCCATCCTTTACTGTCTTCTCCTCCTTCTATTTTTTTGTTCAGTGAGTCTACTCTGTGTTCCATTTCCTCCTCTGTGGCCAAATTATCAGAGCCATATCAGCTTCAGTGATGCTGTTGTCAGTCTCTCTAATTGGGCTGTTTTGGTACTGCTCTGCTTTCTGCTCTAAGTGTAGCAGCAGTTCGTGAAGTTCGTGAAAGGAAGACTTCAAGATTTGGGAGTTGAACTTGTAAAACCCAGCCTCCTCGATGGATATAGTGAACTTCAGTTGTTGAAAGTCGAAGGAGGTTACATGCTGATGTAAACATTTGCTTGCTCTGTACTTCAAAGCTTTTGCCCCGTACCAAGAAATTTGAGAATAAGGTAGGCTGCCATACATGGGTGAGAACAGCAGGCAGAAAGCAAGGCTAGCTGTCATACAGTGGGGATGTGGTCTCCCCATAGGGTTTGCTCTTGTGGTCTTTGTGCCATGCAGGTGCAGAGCACAGTTTCCCACAGCCTTGCGTGCAGTAGTCTCATGTAGTCTGAACACAAGACACAGCAGGTGTGTAATGCCTTCTCAGAGAGGCTTGACAATGAGGAGGAAGGTAGCAGCAGTGAAATTGTGGGGTTGGTGTCAGGCAGGGTGGTTCCAGCTGCCTACGTGTTGTGCATGTCGTGCCTGCCCATGTCAGAGGCTGTCTGCAGTCATGAAGGTGTGTTCCTGAAACCATCCTTCAGCCCTTGCCCCCTCCCTGGGAGCCTTCCTCTGTTGTTACTGCTGACAAACCACAGCCTGCAGAGGTGGTGTGAGAAGCAGTTTTAGCTGGCTGGGTTATATTATGTTTTCAGAAGCACCTGATAGCTTCGGAAAGTCTGTATTTTGCTGAAGTGGTTTATAGAGTGATTTCTTCCTTCCAGTCCCCCAGACTCCAGGTGTTGTCCATGGCGGTTGTGAGCACGAGACACCTAGGTGGTCAGAGTTGAAAGTGTGGAGAGGGAAATCAGAGGCTCATTCTTGGGGCTTTAAAGGAGAGAGGAAGACACAAAAAGGCCCTGACAAACAGCATGATTTTCATTTCCCTCATTACCAGTTTCAAAGTGGCAGAATCACGCTTCCACTGGGCATGATGTTTCCTGGAAAAGCTGGTGAGTGTGCTCGTGCTGCTAATACAAGCATTGAATAGCTAAGACGTTGTTGAAGTTATGCTGACAAAATAAGGAGAAACCTTTATAAGGGGAGAGAGAAATCTTGAGTGTACTTCTCTCATCATGCACTTTGGATTGCAAGCATTTCAGCTGTTGCGCTTTGTTTTTTCTCTTTTCCTCTTTCCAGTTTTATTAAAACACTCAGACATGTTTTAATGCCCAGCTGACTTCATCAGGATGGAAATCATGAAGCTTGTCACAGCTGAGAGATACAGATGTCCATATGCTGAAACATCTCTGGGATCTACTGGTAGAGACTGGGGAATCAGCAGTCAGCTGAAGTTTCCTACTTTATATATTAAAATCTTGTCAGGGAGTTTGGTGATCCACTGTTGTTTACTTGCTTTTTGAACAGTGGTTTAATGAAATGCTGATAAGTTTGGGCCATAGCGTTTTTTCTCATTTTCTTGTAGTACCCATTGAAGGCAGTAGCAGGTTTTTAATGGGGTTTTTGGCTGTTGGATCAGGCTTCCATAAGTGCTATTGCTGTTAGTATCACCTTGTTAGATAGTTTAGTGTGTTCGTGTAATTTATCTCCAAAAGGAGAGAACTCTGCTCCTTTCCTGTAAGAATTAAAGCTTTCCAGTGCTTGGAGAACAGAAAGACCATATGGGTGAAGTTTAGATTGCTGTTGGTGTCTGATTAAATATTCAACTGCCTTGTGCATTAAAATGTTGTATCTCATGCTTCTATTTTTTTAGATCTTGGCTGCACAATGCTCAGACATCCTCAGTGTGGATGTGGACAGTATTAACAAGCATGGCAATGCAAAGAAATTGGCTCATCTGTCCTGAGACTTGTCAGCTGCTAGCATTTAACTCACAGGAATTTCTTGCCAACAGTTGTTTCTCCCTTCCTTGTGTTTCTACCACCATCTCTTATCCAGGCAAGCTAGTAAGACACCTAGCTTGGAGTATGCGAGCACTTTCCTAGCAGACAGCAACAACCATGAGCAAATGCTCAGAGTTGCTCATTGTCAAGCTGGGGAGGCAATGAGGAGTTTTGGCCAGGTGTCCAAGCAGACTGAAATCGCTTGAAACTCTTCCAAGCCACAGCTTCTTCTCACCAGTGAAGAAATCCAGATTTTGCCACTGAAGGTGTAACCTCAGGGCTGATAGTTTGTCTATGTCGTTTTCATTCAGTAGAAGCCATCTGGTGCTGTTCATGTACATCCTAGTACACATAGGGCTGAAGGATTCTGCCATGTCCTCTAGGAAAAGCCTGTCTTGCGAGCAGCTGGAAGCTATACGTAAAAAGAGTGTTCCAACTCTTTGATAAACTTATTAGGAGCAGGAAAGCTAATTAATCATTCATTGCTTGTGCATTCTAATCAGTGCAGTATAACTGAGTGCTTTGTGCTTCCAGCAGTTGCGGTCACTGAAGATCTTACATAGCTTTCCAACACCGTGGGGACAAAGTATAAGCCCTGTTTTATAAGTAGTGAAGCTACGGACAGAAGGTGGGCTTTTCAGGGGTTTTTGTTCTTCGCCCAGCTTTACTGCCATTTCCAGATCTTCATCCTAAATGTTCTCACTGTCAAAAAGCTGAGTTATGGAAACATACAGCACCTGTCCTCAACTTTTGCTGGAGTGTCCCTGCAAACCACAGCTGGGCAAGAAAACACAAGGGTGGTCCTGGGAAGCAGGCCTGTCACTGTTCAAAGAAGGGCTGTCCTGAAGGCATTTTGCCTAGGCCTCATTCTTTGGTCCTATGTGTATTTTATGAAAAGACTTAACAAGGTTAAAACCAAAAGAGGTCAAACCTTGATCTGTATATTTATGTTGAGATCCATGTGTTAAAGCAGATGGAAGAGAGAAATGAAAATTGAAACTCCACCAGATACGAAGAACTGATAAATGACTTTTGAGCATCGATGCTGTTTTGAGACAGCTGATAGCTTCAGAAAGAAAAGACTGGGTCAGTGTGTACCTCTTGGAACTTGGGGTTTTTTTTTGTTGTTTTGTTAAAGTTTTATGACATGTTGAAACACTGTATTGCATAACTCCTTCAGCCCTTCCCTGTTGCTTTCAGGGTTTTTTTTCTGCTTAGCTTTGTACATAATTGTGCCTGTTAAGCTCCATTTGACTGGTTTTATTCATCAGTTACTGAAGATACAATACTAAGAATAAACTTCACCCTTTGTACCATTCATCTCAGTGCAGTGATGTGTATCTTCTAAGGAATGAATAATGGTGTTGTGATGCTCTGGAAATTAAAACAAACATATACCAACCACTAAAATGCCTCATATTTTTGATGCGAGGAAGGGGTGGGAAGTCAACAAAGAAATAATTGTCAGATGTTTTTGATAATACTGCCCATGTTGGCAGGGAGATGGTACATTTGGCGGCTTGGCAAGCCTGATGGTGAACTGGGACTCTTGTTGGACCGCCTGGGCAGTCTGTGCCCCCAGGGGAAGGCTTGACTTTTTTCCATCTCTAGAGAGACGTGTGTGAGCATGTAAAACTTA
Organism: Scopus umbretta; assembly: GCA_013400535.1. Lineage (NCBI taxonomy): Eukaryota > Metazoa > Chordata > Aves > Pelecaniformes > Scopidae > Scopus > Scopus umbretta. Next base: position 125,326 of record VZTL01067022.1, on the reverse strand, counting down.
CTGTTTGGTGTTTACACTTCATGACTTTGCAGGCAAGTTGCAATTTACAGGGTCTTAGGAATGTATTATGGTGAGATGGTCCATATGTGTACATTTCTAAAGATCTCCAAAGATCTCCAGCTCCGAAACAGGCACGTTTTTTTCTGTCTGTGGTCATCCATTGAGTCCAGGTGAGGCTGTATTCTGCTTCTTGGGTGAGCAGTGCAGCCACTGAAGGCTTTCAGTGACACAGGGCTGCCTTTCAAAGCAAGTCAATCTTTATTAGTCCCTTGGGATGGCAAGAGCAAGGTCAGGTTTGTGTTGCCAAATTAACCTTAAGCTGGAGTCTGTGTGGACTGAAGCAATCACTTGGGATTTCTAAACCTGTTGGGTGTCCTCTTTGTGTCCCAGCGTGTGAAGCCCTTGCTATGTAGTCCTTGCCACAGCGTCCTCATACTTCAGGCTCTTTTTTTCCAGTTACTGCTGTGGTCAGAGTTCTGCCTCCTTCAGCTCCTCACGATGATCTTTGGTTACTGGAGTCTTCTGTCACCTCCCCAAGGTGCTGGGACAGCTTGCAGTAGTCCTTCCACAGCAAATGAGATGCATACTTATTGTGGCAAGTACTGCTTTCACAGGGAAGAAATTAGCTTGTTTATGCCTGCAGGTAGCAAAACACAGTCTCAGTTATGGATGTCCTAGCCTCCCATGCTGTCCATGTTTGTCACTTTGTCAGACTTTGGTTGTCTCCTGGAGCATTTGGCAGTGTGCAGGGACCAGCTTTGGAAGAAGGGCAGGCTGGCAAGTCTGTGACCAGTTTTAAGAGCTCAGGTGCTCTGAATAATGGCCAGTTTCAGTGCACTCTGGCTAGCAAGCTTATAGCAAAATGGTGGGCTCATGAGTCAAAGGAATTTCCTGTGGAGATGAAGATGGCTTTGCTCATCTCTTCTTTTCATGGTGGAATCCTCTCCAGCAGGAGCTTTAGTTTTGGACCTTCAGGTCCTGGTATAAAAACATACTTGGCTGAACTTAGGTGGCATGTCAGGCACATTGCAGCAGGTATTTTTCTGTCTTGCTGGCTGACTGAAAGGAAGAGACCATAGCCACATGTGCTGTTGAGATACCTTGTCTGTTGTTTGTGATTGACCTTGACCAGCATGTACAGCTGCTGGTTGTTTAGAGCTTGTGGACAAAACCAGGTTTCTTCAATTATATATGCAAATGAACATAAAACAGGATGCCAGGCAGTGCTACAGTTAGATGCTTATGGGCCCAAGCATGGAAAATGCATGTGTGAATTGAGTTACCACCCTCAAAACATGTCTGTGTCTTTGCATAGGGTTGGTGGTGGGACTGAGTGAAATTAGTCTTGCTGGAAAGAACTGCAGGACAAAGGGTGTGATTAGATGGCAGGGCTGAAGGATGGCTGGATGGTGGGCTGGCTCAGTCCTCGAGCCCTCCTAGATGTTTGTGTGCTTATTACTTGTAAACTGTGCCTCCATTGCCATTAATTATTTTGAGTGAAAGGAAGCACGTGTTCAGGTAGCATTTTCCTCTGTCAGAATACATATTTAAATAATCGTCACTTTTCTCTTCCATAACATCCATTAGGGATTCTCCTCCTTCTCATTTTCTGAATCCCAGACTTAGAAGGCAAGCCCTCTTGGGGGTGCCCTCCTTTTAAATTCCTCTAAGATGTTTAGATTGATTGGTATGCAGGTTTTGGTGCTAAGTATGTTAATGATTGTTGGATGCATTTGATGTGGGTTATAATTTTCATAGAATAACATGTAACTATCCTTCTATCTCATGTTGCAGGCAAGTGGGACTTCAATAAAAGTGATCACTGCCCTGTAGCTTACAGGGTGAAATCTTCATCCATGTGAAACATCTGTATTTATTCAGGGAAGAAAAAAGAAAACTAACTTTGCTTTTGTCTGGGTTGTGGAGAGTTTTTCCATCAGATGTATGGCACTTCCAATGTTTTATTGCAAAACAAGACTTTTTCACATCCATTTGTAAAAACTCTGTGTAATGAGTAAGATTTGGTTGTTGATATTGTAAGAGTAGTTGTCAAACCTACTTCAGTTGCCTAATGTGATGTAATGATGAAAAGTCAATTGTGGGTGATCTTCCAGAGGACTGAGTGATTTTTTTTTTTTCTCTTTTATTCCATAAGGCCTTCTTGCTTTTCTTCCTTTTTAAGGGACTTTTTTATGAGAGTGTGTGACAGTGGCAGTAATAGGTTGATAGGTTCAAACCTGTTCTAAGCTTAGCACAGGGGATGTTGTAACACATACATTTTCACGCATCAAGCAATAAAGCAAGGGGTGGATGGTTTGATTAGCTTTGTGGATGACTTGTCTTCATTGGACATGAGAGCTGTGGAAGGTCAAATATGTTTTACAGCATCTGCCTACTTCTGGGTGATGGCTGATCCCCCACATCAAAACTGAGTGAGAAAACCTCAAATCTGGGAAGTCTGGTTGTTCTTAAATAACCTGAGACGTTTCCTGTATCTGTGAGGCTGTCTGTGTGTAGACCTTCATCGTGTCTGGGGGGGTGTACCTGCTTTTCCCCTATGATTTGCAGACCAGGCTTCCAGAAGAGCTCAGCAGCTACATGTTTTCAGTGAAACCTGGTGCTTTCCTCTTGTAGGAAGTGTTTTAAAACTAAATTGGGGATCAGTGCACCCATCCAAATGGCTTTGCATACAGATTTGCCTAGATCTGATGTCTGTGTGTCACTGTGAGATGAATCCTGTGACCAGAGAGCTTTACTGTTTTCCTCAGAGCAAATTGGAGCCCTGGCTGGACAGCACATAGTGCACGTCGCCTGCGGAGAATCTCACAGCGTGGCGCTCAGCGACCAGGGCCAGCTCTTCTCCTGGGGCGCTGGCAGCGATGGACAGTTGGGCCTCACCACTATAGAAGATGCAGTCATGGTACCAAGGTAAATTTTGAACAGCTTCAGGTTTCCTTAAGGCTGCTCCTTGGAGGCAATGCGTCAAGGATTGCTTGCCTTCCAGCCTGAAGTCAGTGGCAGCACTTTCTCTCGAAGGGGCAGTAACTGGGTGCTTCTCATGTAGGGATGTAAGGGTGATGACTCCTCCTTTTCTGTACTGTACTGGTGCTCCCTGAAGTCCCCGTGGGATTCAGACAAGTCCTCAAGAGGTTTGGGCAGGACAGGCCTTCTGCCTGTGGGTGCTTGGGGCACAGAAAGGAAAACGAGCGTGCTTGGCTTCCTCAATGAAAAATGCCACCATGTTTTGTACAGAGCAAGAAGGTGCATGAGGGAAGACCCAAAAATAGAAATGCTGTGTGTGATATCTATCTCTATTTCAGTCCCTAGGAAGTCCTCTGAGGTAGGAGATACATTTCAAGAACGGAGAAAAAATATATGGCTGCATGAACTGGCACCTCAGCTCTTGAAACTCTTGCAGTGTTGCCTGTTAGCAGCAAAGCTACTGAGCCAACGTGCTGCAATTCTGAATAGTGAAAGTTGCTCAGAAACTTTAGGGTAGTGCCCAGTTTTCTTAATTTACTTATTATAAGGCTCACTTATTAAATATATCTTAACCTGTGTCAGAGCACAAGTAGGGTTAAGTGTGAGGACATGTAGATGGTGGCAGTAGCCAGTGGCAGACACCCGAGACTCCTCCATCCAAAGCAGTTCACAGATGATAGGTCTCAGCTTATCACCATAATAAAGATAACTGGTCTCTTTGTACTCAGTGTACTCAACCCAACTGTCTAGGGTGGCTGCTGTTGTTGAGACAGTATTTAAATGAAAAGTGCTTCAGTCACAAAACATTAATGTTTGAGCTGAAGGGCTCTGTGGGAAGACAGTCCTTAACTTGCAGATGGCTCCAATACAACAGGGAGAGAAAGGCTCACATGTCAATGTGATTGTGCCATTTTAAAAATAACCCTTTTGTGACATAATTTGAACCTTTGACATGCTATTCTCTGTACAAAGCACTGAAGAGGTTTTGGTGCTGTAACTCATAGGAACAGTTAGGCCCCTGACAGCATGAAAAAATCTCGATGCCTGGAAAAAAATACTGAGGCACACCAAGAACCAGCTATTTTCACCATTTCCAGATGGCTGGAATCAGTGTACAGCAGTAAATGTAGCTGAAGTTAGTAGTCAAATGTCTAAAGGTCTCTGCAGATTTGCATCTATTATGTATGGATCTGCATCACCTTCTAAGACTCCATTCCTCAGTCTCAAAACCATAGGTTATGTGTAGAACAAATATCTGAATGGAAATCATAATTTTGACATAAGCTGATACTGTATTTCTGAACAGTTATTCTAAAATAGTGTCGTCTTCTTAAGGTTGATAAAGAAATTGAACCAACAGACAATACTGCAGGTTTCCTGTGGAAATTGGCATTGCATGGCTTTGGCAGCAGGTACTGTAACATTCATTATTTCTTACTAAGATTTGTGCTGTTGTTTTGCACGGTGTCCAAGATTGTCTATTTCTGTGTAATAAACCAAGGACATCCTTGTCCCAACTGCTTTCAGGCCAAATGGGAGGCTATAAAATGGATCAGGTACCATGAATATTGAAGAAGAGCTTTGCCAATACGGTCAAGAAAGAAAACATTACTCGCAGGCCACCCACTGTTTCACTGGTGAATAATGGCAGGAACACTTAAAAGCTTTCCATCTTGATGTAGAAAAATGTGTGTAATTAATTTCATTGTGTTGAGATTATCCTTGGCTATTACTCTTCTGTATGCAACATGTGGACCATTCTTTGTTATGCTGTTTAAGTAGTCTGATACTGTATTTTCCACTTAATTGCATGTCTGTTTATTACCCAGTGGCTTCAGACTGTGCTTTTATTTTGGTAAAGAACGTCTTGCTTGATTTTCCCATCATGAGGCTTGGGTGGGAGTGAAGCCCCCAGTACCGGTTCTTGTTCATTTCGACAAACTTGCTTTTCTCTTGACCAGCTTTTACTCATGGTTCTCTTTCTTTGTTTCAGATGGCCAGTTCTTTACATGGGGGCAGAATAGCTATGGTCAGCTGGGCTTGGGTAAAGAATGTCCCTCCCAAGCCAGTCCGCAACGTGTCAAGTCTCTTGATGGGATCCCTTTGGCTCAGGTTGCTGCAGGCGGAGCCCACAGTTTTGCCCTCTCTCTCTCAGGAGCTGTGTTTGGCTGGGGGAAGAACAGCTCAGGACAGCTGGGATTAAGTGATGAACGAGGTATTAAAATTATGCTCCTAGGTGAAAGAAGTGTTGGCTTTTTTGGCCTAGTGTCTCTGCTTGCATTGACGGTATATTTTTACTGAGTGGATATGTAACCCTCAGCAACTCCTCTTGGGAGGAGAGGGCAGAGGAACAGTCTCTGATGGACTCTACAGGCTTTTCATACTTAGTAGGAACAGAAACACTTTTTTCCCCTGGTGGATGTTAGTGGAAGTAAGGAAAGTCAAAAAGAAAGGTCTTTCATATATGAGTGTGAGCATGCAGGTATTGAAGGAAGCGGTCGTATTCTTTCTTCCTCTTCTCAAAAATGCTTTGTCCATATTTTGTTTGAAGTTGATGTGGAGGAAAGGCTCTCCCTGCAGAACAGCAGGCTGAATCCATCCCCTTGTTTGCTGACGTGTTTTTGACTGGTATACTGCAAAATTACAGCAACACAGAGTATCTCAGCATTGTAAAGTGTTGTCTAGTTTATTGGTTGCACAATTTTCCAGACATATAGGGCCAATGGTAGTTTTTTTCAGGTGGTCATGTTCAGTGAAACCTAGCCATCAACAGATGTGAAGACAGGTTTATAGATGAGGCTGAAGAGTGGATACATTACCAGTAGTCTGAAAAGCCCAGGTTGCCCCTGCTTGTTGTTAACATATTCTTAATTTCTTTGCAAAAGCAAGTTAGTGAAAGATTTTCTTTGGAGCTTTAAATCAACCTCTTCATAGTTTTCTGCATAGTTGCCGAGTAGCTTTAAGTATGTAGGCAAGTTACTGAGTGTGGATGTGATACCTACCATGCATGGATAATTTATTTTGCATGGGTGAGTAGATGAGGTGTATATATTTGTAAATGTTAAGTTGCATAATGTAATAGCACATAAATACTGTATGTTGCAAGAGAAAAGCATTACCTCGCGTTTTGTGTACCTGTAGTGGAATGATGCATTTTGACAACCCACCCTACCAATTGAAACGTGTTTAAAGCGATTACTCAAAACCAGCCTGTAGTTTAGCAAAAGATACTCAAATGTTATATGCATCATTTCGTCTTGCTTTACACTTTCAGAAGTATGAAATGCAACTGTAAGACTTGTTGCGTATCTTGTATTCTCTCAAAAATGCTCCAGGTCTATTCTCTTGTACTATATGTAAGCTAGAGCTGATCTTGTGTAAGAGCAGCCATGTTCTTTCCATGTAGACTGGCAGATAAATGCTTCTAATTCCAGCAAAGCTGTGGTATATATATGAGAGGCTTGCTTTGACATGGGGCTAATCTTAGACAAATGTATAAGGGGCATCTATTTGGGCTGTGTTGGCCAGGGATCATACTCCACTTATGCTCAATACATGACACTGGTAAATACTTGATACTTACGGTAAGTGAATCCTGGTAAGACAGTATGAATTATATTTGGTGAATGTGAACAGCAAAGTCTACAAACATGAGTAGTCTGCAGAACTGTTATTTAAACAATTATGCTGTAGAGGTAAGTGTCATTCCTGTCAAAATAAAGATCAAGAGTGCTAAAATACAGAACAAAGTAAATGAAAAAATCTGCTCTCATTTCTACATCCATGAAAATGTGACCGTTTTCCTTTCACTACCCAGAAAAAAGCACTTGTCGTATCCTTGGGTGACAGTCTTAAAAAAATGGACAGCTTCTGTAGGCAGGAACCTGATTTTTTGGTTGGTTTGAAGTAAGCAGCTGCTCCCCTTAATATTTATCTGTTTTCGGGTGCCTGCTGCTCCTTGAAATGCTTAGCTTTTATTTTATTTTTACATCAGTAAAACATGTAACCTTGCTTAGTGTACTCATCCTCGGGAGACCCACTTTTAATGATTAGAATGTCAGAGTGAAGGAGAAAAGCATCATTTAACGGTTGGCAGAGATTATCCTTTGCAAGTAGGAGGATCTTCTTAAAGGATGACAACAGAAGGAAGGCTAGGCATTTAAATACACCTTGGGATTCAGCTTGTCATGTGTGTTGCGTTGGTGTCTCCCACGTGTCAGGATTGTTCTGTATGGAAAAGGTCTAAGCAAGGTTTTGGAAACAAATGTTTGCAGTCATCAGTGAGGAGTCTGGAATGGAGCATGAGGCTGAAGGTGGATGTAGCTGGGGTGCGCTCATTGTTACCTCCCAAACTGCAAGTGCATGTTGAGTTTATACAAGATTCTCAATATTTGCATTCTTGCTCTGGACAATTTTCTTTGAGTCAGGACAAATCTTTTAAGAATTGTAGGAGGAAAGCAGTAGTGAAGTACTCAAGGACGTGTTTTTTTCCCCCCACAGTTGTTAAAGCTTCCATTGTGTATGTAGACCACATCTAATAATCTAACTGCCAGTGGTTTTCCTAGACATTTAGGTTTGTTTACGAAACACCTCTGTTATTTTATTTGTCTTCAATGCAGACCGAGAATCACCTTGTCATGTGAAGTTGTTGCGGTCTCAGAAGGTTGTTTACATCAGCTGTGGAGAGGAACACACAGCAGTTCTGACAAAGGTAAAGACGCTAACCTGAGAACCCTGTCTGCTGTCTCACCTACGTGATGGTTTCACATTAGTTTCCTGGGTAGTGGTAGAAAAGAACAGATTGACTTACCATACTCCATCTGACTCCAGTAAAAGAAACAAAATGGAAAGTATAGTCTTATTACAATTATTTTGAGATTCATTGCCAACGTGATCCATTGCTGGTTTTGAAGATGAAGATGTTAGTAATCTATGACAATGAATAGTAAAACTTGGGTGAATTTCTCAAAGAAATTAGCTTTGAGCAAAAAAATTAACAAACTTGCATCCAAAGGGGTAAAAATAGCATTTTGTTGGAAGATAAAAAGAGGGTGGTATTATGCATCAGAATAAAGTGCAAGACAAAACAAACGAGTGTTTAAATGAAACATCAATGGTCCCTCACAGCATTTACAAGAGGTTTTCAGTTCCAAACCTGCTATTTCCAAGTGGTGTATAGCTTAGTGGACAGAGGACAGGGCTAGGATTTGGTAGATCATTGCTCAGTTCTTGCCTTGCCTTTGCCACTTCCTAGGTGTTGCTTCCTTTTTTGATGCCTCAGTGTCCTCCACTGTAAAATGAATTAAAACAGCTGACATTGGGATTCCTGTGGGGAAAAATACTGTAGAAGATCAGTTATGTTGAAGCTTTTGTTCAATGAAAAAGGTCACAGTCCTTTTGATCAGCAGCTGACAGAGATGGGTACTGTGGAAATGGGCACTACTCAGCCATGTCTAAACCTGCTGGGATTTCAGACTCATCTGGGGATGGTGGGGGGAAGCTGGACTAGAGCAGACATACCTAAAGATAATTCTGTCAATCTCTGATGCATGGCAAAATAGCTATTTGGAAGCTGCATTAGCAGAACCCAGATTTATTTTCTGAATCCTCTGGAAATGCCCAGCAATCTCTGCCTAAGCTTGGGCTCGTACTGAAAGTGGAGTCAGAGAGATACTGCTGGGTTATGGGTCCCTAAATGGAGAATATGCTGTTTGATTTGCTAACAGAGTGGAGGGGTGTTCACGTTCGGTGCAGGTTCCTGCGGGCAACTGGGACATGACTCTATGAATGATGAAGTGAACCCCCGAAGAGTTCTTGAGCTAATGGGCAGTGAAGTATCCCAGATTGCTTGTGGCAGGTGAGTCCTGTGTGCAGTCAAGAAATTTTCTTTGGTGGAGGTTAATGCTGACACTGAGCCTTGTAAATAGGGGGAATAGTCTTGCTTCTGCATCCTACATGTCAAAACTAGTTAATTTAAATTTTACTTCCCATGAGAATTTTAAGGCCCTCTAAAGGAAGTTGTTTTTTAATTGGGGTTGTTCTCTGTGCTGCAACCTGGTAAAAGATGTCTTTCTATCTTAATAATTCAGTAAGACTTGAGAGAAGCAGCCCTTTTCGTCACAAGTTTCCAGCCTCTTTCATGAAAAGAGAGCTAGTAACACTGGTGCTGTGTTGTTGCCTTTTGGTATGTATGGGCTTAGCAAATGACTAAGCTAATTCCATCTGTGAGCCTGATACCAGCCCTACTCTGGCACATGGCTGCTCTCTGTCACTTCCACCTAAAGAGCTCCATCCTGGTGCCATAAACTGGTGCCATCAGGTGGCAAAAACTGAGCATTGGTGCTAGTGTAAAGATACTGCTTTGCACCAGCTTCTGGCCTGAGGGAACTGAGAATAAGTTTTAGGCTGTGGTTTGTTTNNNCTGTGGTTTTTTTTTTTTTTTCCCCCTTTTAGTTGTTAACCAAGGCCCGAACTTTGTACCCATCTCTGTTACAGACGTCACACTTTAGCCTTTGTGCCTTCTTCAGGAATGATCTATGCATTTGGCTGTGGAACAAGAGGCCAGCTGGGAACGGGGCACACTTGCAATGTTAAGTGTCCCTCTCCTGTCAAGGGTCACTGGGCAGCTCACAATGGGCAACTCTCAGGGAAACCTGGTACGTACTATGTGTGATTTGGAGTCACAAATGGACGTAAATAATTTCATTTCACCCATGGCTGTCTAAAGACATCTTGACATTGTTCTGTGAAAGTTCTTGAAATCTCAAAAGAAATCCATGCTTCTGTCCCAAATGCACTATGGAAACTACTGGGTGACCTCTTGCTCTCTCGGGTAATGTGTGCCCTCTCCCTTTCCCTTTTCATGGCAGAGCTCAACATCTGGTGATACTGTGCCTTCATGAAATTGTACTAATACTGATTTCCAAGGGCTTTGGTTTCTCTTTAAAGCCCTCATTGCAGTTTAAATATTACAATTTTTCCCTCCTGCCAGGCCCCCATGTATCTCTCAAGAAAGTGCTGCCAGTGGTTCAGTTCCAACTGATTTCAGCCTGGCCTTCAAGGGACCCAGGCGCTCCTTGTAGTGTAAAGCCTGAGACAGCAGCAGTGCAAATGTCGGGGAAAAGGCACAGTAGGAACTTGCATTCATCAGCCTCTAACACAGCTGTGTCTCTTGCTTCAACAGATGCCTGTAAATATCACATTGTTAAACATATCTTCTCTGGAGGAGACCAAACATTTGTGCTTTGCTCCAAATATGAGGTAAAACAAGTAAAGTATCTTCTCAAATCTGCTCCCCTGTCCCAGCCTTCACAATGCATCTTTTGTTTTTGGCAATATCTCCTGAAAATGAAGTATTGCTTTGGAGTCCATTCTGCCTTACAAACCGTACCAATGACAGTTGTTACAGGGATTTACAACTTTTTAGGAGTGGCTGAGAGTTGCCTTCCTTTACAGGCACGTCAAAGAGCCATTAGGAAGACACTGATTTCAGTTTGATCAGCAGGGAGGGGAGTCCAGTCTCCTCGGCAGATTGGAAACAAGGGGCTGCTTTCCTCCTGAGACACTGGGGTCTGCATGTAGGGCTGTGGACCGCATACATTGGGGTTTTGTCAAGATACACTGGATGGAGGGCTAAATAATGAATTTGTTTTCCTGTTTCTGTCTTCTTATTTCTTTCAAGAAGTGTTTGACATACACTTTTGAGGCATGGAAATAGGCCTAGAATAAATGTACTAAGCCTGTAGTTATATATGGTGGTATTTGAGAGGACTTTGGTACATGTAAGGAAATGATATCTTGGTTTTTTCCTTTTCCTCTTTTTAAAAAAGTATTTGATGATGATGTTTTTTTCTATACTTTTCAATGCCTTTCCTTTTGGACTTCTTAATAATGCCACAGCTTCCTAACCAAACCTGTTCAGAGACCACACTAAAGAAGCTATCAGTTATATATAGAAAACAGATATTATGAATAAGAAGGAATTGTTTTACAAGCCTTGTCTTTGCTGAAATCTGTATCTTCTCACAGAATTCCTTGCCTGCTGATGATTTCCGGACCATAAATGAAACACGTTACACCTGTTTAATAAATGATGAAACTATAGATGTCTGGAGGCAAAAGCTTTTAGAAAAGAACAGTTCTAATTCTGTCAAGTAGGTATTGTGGCACTGGACAAGCCTTTTGTTGAAAGTTTTATTTAAATAATTTTGTTGGCTTCCGTGCCATGCTTTCACTTGAAATTTAGTAGCCTTTTCAAGTGTTGTTCTTGGTCATATCCAAGGGGAGGACAGCTGCCAGGTTAGAGCTTCTGAGCAAAACCAGAGGAATTTGAGGCTGCCTCAGAACATTGCAAGTGGTGGGTGGGAAATAGATTCTAAAGTTGTCCTTTGTTCCATGCTTAGAGTTCATGAAAAGCAGCAAGAACTTGTGAACAGACTGATTAAATTCCTTCCCCTGTGTGCCTGCCATGAGAAGGGCAGAACAGGTGGAAAGGAGGCACTGCTAACATCCCTCTGTTCAAAGAGGGACATTACACGATCCTGAATGAACCACTTACCCTCTGTGCCTCTGAAGGGGTGATCCTGACTTTGTTTCCCATACATAGAAGAAGGAAGAGAGCTGAAGAGATTTGCTGGGGCATCTGTTCATAACCTCTGTCTCTGTTTTTTCTTTTGTCTTCCTGCTGCAAACAGTAATGTTGTTCAGATACTGTCCTCAGCTGCCTGCTGGAATGGAAGCTTCTTGGAGAAGAAGTAAGTGGCAGAGGCCAGAAGTGTGACTTTCCCTTGAGGCAGGCTGGAATCCCTTTACTTCACTCACTGGTGCAGTAGTATTTGTTTTTTCTGATCAGACAGGAGATGGGGTCAGAGACCATCCACTAAGGAGGTGGGTGGTCAGAGCTGGGTAAGGAAGGCAAATGTTCTGAGAAAGTCCATGGTGAGTGTACTTTAAGTGGCACAGATTCCTTGGAGTTGTCACAACTGTTATTTTTCCTTATGAAATGAACGTCTACATCCTTAAAAGAGAAGGACAGGAATACAACATTAAGGGAAGTGGGTGATGCCAAGTATCTGAATAGTCTCGTACCCAGCTGAGCTAGCTGGTGGGGGCTGGTGCATGTGGAGGTATACTTCAGCACAGGCTGCTATTGAAAAATACATCTGGGGCAGCATGGAAGCACTTTCCTTTCAGGTGACATCAGTTGTGGAAAGTTTTGTGCTCCTGCTTACCAAAGCAGGAATTTCAAATGGGTGTAACCAACAATAGATGGTGACAAGGTTGTAATATGCATAGCTGAGTCAAAGGCTGTGGGTTGGGAAAGATTGTGTTGGCTGTGTCTGTAAATGTTGGGGAGGTAACAGCATAAGATGAGGAGGAAGAGAAATTTTTTTATTGTGATGTGATGAGTAAATGACCTGTAACTAGGTGAAGAGCAGCTTAGTTACTCTTGAGTAATCTTTGAGTAATATTTTCCAAGAGCACCTTGAAAAAAACCAACAATTTACTCATTATTCTTGCATTGTTCTGCTTGTCCAATGGTTTCTTCTTTAGTGTTGTGACAAGGCAGCGTGTTACTGCATCAGGACAGTTGTATCATTTTGGTTTAAAATACTTGTTGAGATATGTAAATTGTTGAGTCACTGTCAATAGTCCCATGACTCCTTTGAATGTGGAAATGAGTGGAGTTGGACTTCATCAGCCCAGTGCAGTTCTCCTTCCACTTTAATGATGTCTTGGCTAGTGCAGGACTTAACTCTTACAGAAAATCTTTGACCAAATGAATGACAAAATTTGGAGCCACCATACACTGTAGCAAGGCTGTATTTAACCATGTACCTTTATATGTGAAGCTTTATGTCACAGTGCACTTGATAGAAATACCCTAGTATATCCTTCCAGTATCCTAATGCCATATAGGCCTGTTTGCAATACAGCTTTGTGGTACACAGTGTTAGATGGAAAAGCAGCTTTTCTATGGCTGTGTGACTGGGCATGCTCTAATACTGCTTCTGCACTTCGCAGCCTGAAGCGCTGTGTACCACAGTGTGACTGAGGAACTATCTCCAGCCCGGTGCCCGTGCTGTTGCAGAAATAGCCATTCTGCTACAGCAGGCTATGTTTAGCCTCTTGTATCGTTATAGCCACACCAGCAAACTGACAAATGCATCCCATGTTTAACAGCTACCTTTTCCTTCAGAGTGTCTAATACAGCACTGTATCAGATGAGTAGTGATAGACATGAGAAATCCTTGAGGTGGTGGAGTTGTAGCAATGACCTTTTTTATGAGCAACTGCAAGGTTTTATGTGCAGCTTTTCTGCAGACAGTGGAGCTGAGAGCCTCTGCTACAGATGCTGATCATGCTCTAGATGCTGAGCTAGGTAACTTACCTGCTGGCCTAGGCATTGTGTTGCTAGATCTGGCTGTCAGGCTATCATTCTCCGCAGGCTTGCCTTCATTATCCCTCTTACACAAGTAACCTAAGTAAATTACAGCCTTTCAAGCACAGCAGAAAGGACAGCATGTGTTTGTTGCAACTGAAGACCATGTGAAGACTGTTCTCAGCTGTGCTGTGCTTTGATTGTGGTCATTGTTTAGTTTTAGGAAATTTGAGAGTGGAATTGCCAAAAAGCTACTCTGACTATCTTCCCCTGTTTTCTTTCTAAAAACCCTCATCTGATGCTCCCTTGTCAGTGTCTTCTTATGCATCACCCTTCTCTTTCCTACTGGGTGTGATTAAACAGATTTTGCTGTAAAAGTAGTGTATATGAAGACAAAACAGAGGATCTTGATACATATGATAGATGCATATTTTATAGGTTTTTAAGCAGTCTGGCCTGGCTAGGCAGGCTCTTGGGTCAGTGAAAGAGTCCTGGGGAAATCAGAGACTTTGATAAAGTGTTTCTCTGCAAGAATCCCAATCCTAACCAAGGCCCAGAGGAGTTCAGAAGGGAGAGTTGTCCATCTTGTCTTTAGTAAGAAGATTTCAACTTCCTCTTTGCTTCTAGTCTGATTAATTCAGTAGAGGTTATTTCTCCACTGGTTGCTCTCAGGCTATGCCAATACACGGGTAAAGGTGTCTCTTCCTTGAACTTAAGCCTGTCTGTCTGGAATTTTTTTAAAGAATCGATGAACATTTTAAAACCAGTCCGAAGATCCCAGGGATTGATCTGAACTCCACCAGAGTGCTGTTTGAGAAGCTGATGAACTCTCAGCATTCCATTCTCCTAGACCAGGTATTGTACATCTGGGGTTTTGGGTATTGAGAGGGGAAATAAAGGCTTTGTCCCTCTGTAACGTGCAAGTAACAGCAGCTTTACAACCCTTGGGGAAGGGTTGTATTGCAAATCCGTAGGCCAGATCCTTCATACTACCAATGGATACTTCTCCACTGACCTGGGCTGATTTTCAGCTTCTTGGAATGTGTCTCTAAGACTTGTTTTTAAGAAAGTTTTGTCTCATGGCATTTAATACTTGAAGTGGCTGCTGAAATTAATTCTGTATATGTTATACTTGTAAATAATGACTATGTGCTCATTTATTGCCTGTCAGGAGTTGAGTACTTTATGGCTGTATAATTTATTTGAATTCAGAGGATTTCTCTCACGAGAGCAGAGCTGTGAGGTAAAATTGTGTTTGCTCCCCATGCCATTTTTTAACTATAATTTTTATAGTTTGTGGTGTTTGGTTTTTTTTTTCTTTCTTTTTTTCTTGGTGGGTTTTTGTTTTGTTTTGTTTTTTTTACTTTGGCTTTGACTTTTAAAGCAAGGATGTGATCTTCACAAAAGGGGTTAACTAACCTCTAGTCAGTCCTGGAAAAAACTATCCAAACGTTTACACATTTTGGAAAAATCAGAGTTTAGTCCTGTCCTATGGAGTGTCCTTAAGAGATCATCAGCAAAAGCTGTTAAGTCCGCCTGTGCTGAGTGTTCTCTGTTTCATCAGTTCTTACATGTCGTCTACATTGTAGGTGCTCTATCCTTAACCCAGAATAAGTTTTTTGTCCTGTTTTCCTCTAGATACTGAAGAGCTTTGAAAGTTTTTTGATTCCACAGCTGTCCAGTTCACCACCAGATGTCGAGGCAATGAGGATCTATCTGATTCTCCCTGAATTCCCACCCTTCCAAGACTCAAAGTATTATATCACATTAACACTTCCTCTGGCAATGGCTATTCTGCGCCTAGATACCAACCCCAGCAAAGTTCTTGGTAAGAGGTTGGCACTGAAGATGCATGTTGCTCTTAGCATCCAGCTGGGACACAAAGTATTACCTTTAGGTTTTTCAGTCATGTGTTTGTTTTGGTTTAATTTTTCTGTTAAAACAGCTGCAATGATAATTGGGTGTTATTTGTGGTATAGTGTTGTTATGAAGCAGTCTCCTCTAAAAAGCAACTAGGAACCAAAAGCATTCAAGGAATCCTCCTTCCAAAACCTATGTTCCCATGTAAAAGAATTATAAACATAAAACTTGAATTTTAAACATGAACTATGAGGAAATGAAGAATGTGCCATACAGGTAAGATATGGGAAATTAGTTACAATAATATAAAAATGTATAAAATTTATGTTGGTGTGGATGATAAATGAGAAAGAAAATCCAGGTTAAGAATTGTTTTAATTTAGAAGTAAAATACCATTTCAAAGAACACTTACTAGGGAGCTTAATCTAATTTACCTTATCTAGTTTACCTGCATTCAGAGACTAAGTTCCAGATAAATTTTCATGCCTTTCTGTGAACATAGATTTTTTTTATATCTTGAAGATTAAATGATCCTGTTCTCTTAAATTTGTCCACATTAGAATATCCTTTCTTTATAAGTCAAATAAAAGAATATACTAAATATAATATACCTTGTCCTATATAAGGTGCAGAAAAACCTGTTGGCTGGTCTGTGACCAAGCTGAACACCCCAGCTCTTCTCCCACTTCTGAATCTTCTAATTTCTGCTAATATTGTTAACTATGAGCTCATTTTAAGCTCAGCAGAACATATGCTGCTTAATGATCCTTACTCATGTTTGCTAAGCTATTACTATTTTTCCTGTTATCTTACTCTGTTTCTTAAGGCTATCTTATACTAAATCTCATATTATCATGTGAAATGCTATGTAATAATGCATTCAGACCTCCAGGAGCATTGCTCCAGTGAAATTTATTTTGAGGTTTAGTGATTTTTTTTTTTTTTTAATTCAAAGAGGCTTTGGTTCTAGCAAAGAAGCTAATAGTCAGGGTGCCTTCAGAGGAGACATGAGGGCTACCTGTCCTTGGCAAGAAAGAAATCAGCCTTTCTAAAGAGGGGATTTCAGACCTTTAGTGCAGATGTGCCAGGTGACACGCTCTGACACCTGCTAGAAACTTCTACTACAGAGAATTGGCCAGGCAACTGCTTTCTTATCACTCATGAGAGACAATGGTTTGCATGCAAGATCTCAGTATCTTGAATACAAGATACTTGAAACAATATCTTGAAGCTTGAAAAGCCTTGAATTTAGGCTCTCACACAGACCAGGGTTTGGGGATTGGTAATGACTGGGGTGGTTGCAGGAGAGTGGAAAGGGAAGACCTTTTCAATTTCTGGTATCTAGCTGACTTTCTGCTCACTTTCCCGTTGCTACAGTTAGGAGAGAAATAGGGAAGTTTTTTGAAACAATTTTTAGGTGGGTTCCCTGATTTTCACCTGTAACCCCTTACTCTGGCCTTTAATTCAGGATTTATATTGATGTTCCTCTGCTTTCCAGATAACTGGTGGTCTCAAGTGTGCCCAAGATATTTCCTCAGGCTAGTGGACCTCTATAAAGGTGCAGTGGTTTACCTCCTCAGTGGAAGAAAGACACTGTTGATCCCAGTCCTGTTTAGCAGCTACATTACAGCTGCTCTCAGACTTCTGGAGAAACTCCACAAGGTAAGAGGAAAGCCTGGGTGCCTGTTGGCGCAAGATGATTCAGTCTTGTCTGCCAGTTAGCAGGGGCAGAGTGTTCATGGCCCTGGTTTGTGAGCTGTGTCATTTTCCATCAAGACACCACATGAGGAAGACGTTAGTGGTTTTCCTGAATTCAAGGTACTTGCAGATTGTTCGGTCCTGTCTCAAACACTAGGAAAAATTTACCCTAAAGAATGCTGCTGAGCCACTGGACTGCGTGCACTGTGGCATCGCAAATACCTGTCTCATGATGCTTTCTGCTCCCACTGTGTTGGTGCTGGGTAGTCTGGGTGAGGGGGAGGGGGAACTAAAATAAATCAGAAAGAGGCTTATCTCGATTCTTTTTGGTTTGTACTAAAGTATAAGGGACTATATGTTCTTGCAAGACTACTGTTGCAAGCTGCTGTAATTGATTTTATGAACGCAAACCCACGTGTTCCAAGAAAAGTGCTGAATATATCCATATTTTAAAAACCATCTGTTTTCTTCACCAGGTAAATCAGAAGGTTAAACACATAGAATATGATAAGTTTTATATCCCTGAGATTTCCAGCTTGGTGGACATTCAGGAGGATTATCTCATGTGGTTCTTGCATCAGGCTGGAATGGTAAGAAGTTTTATGTATAGTCATGGAAATAGCTGTCCATGTTTGTGTCTCTGGTTGTAGACATCTGTACTTTTAATATCCTTAATGAGAGTGTAATGTATTCAGTATAGGAGCATCTATATGTTAAGTTTCTCAGATTTGGGTACTCAGTGGCTTGACAAAGTTAACTTAAAATAAGGCTGACCAAAGAGCTGGAGCTAACGGTATTTATGTAACGCTTGCAATAATCTCTGATTATTCATGTGAATCTCATTCAATCCTTGCACAAGGGGATTAATTCAGTCACTGGATCCTTTTAATGTAATCAAGACCTCAGGAGCCAAATCCTGTATTCTAAAATTATAATTTTTACCCTTTACTTCTGCTGTTTAGGCAGGTATTGTGAATAATGTAGCCAGTGATCTTAAAATGTTGCTCTGTAAGAGGAGGCAGTGTGGCGTT
Source organism: Scopus umbretta (assembly GCA_013400535.1). Taxonomy (NCBI): domain Eukaryota; kingdom Metazoa; phylum Chordata; class Aves; order Pelecaniformes; family Scopidae; genus Scopus; species Scopus umbretta. Next base: position 107,373 of record VZTL01067022.1, on the reverse strand, counting down.
CTGGCTAGGGGACTGAACCAAGACTCAAGAGATGTGGGTTCTATTCCTGGCTCTTCCAGTAACCTGCTGGGTGACCTTGGGTAAGACCCTTCACCTCTTTTCTGCCTCACTTTCCCATCTGTAAGCAAGGAGATAACTAGACTGAGGGCTGGAATATGCTGTGTAGGAACCCAGTGAGATTAATTCTAGTAAGGAAGTGTGAGAAAACACCAAAAAACATCCACCAAGGGATGCTGCAGGCGTAAAACCTGACTGTAGCAAGAATTTTTGTGTGTGTTTTTTATGGACTTTCCAAATGTTGTGTGTACTGTGTCCCGTCCCCCACTTTTCAACATTTAAATAGTGCTGCTCTGTGCTTACTTTTAGTAAGCAGAGCAATAATTGACTCAAATTTATGTAACAGCGATAGTTAAAAATAGTTAAAAATGTATCAATAGTGCTACAGGATTCTGTGCCAGTAACTTAGTAACATTTGATGTGCAAGTTTTGAATTAGACTTGTAAGTTTTCTTGAGAAGGAAGTTCCCATGCTTTTCTTTAAGAGGAAAAAAATGGGTTGTTGGTCCCAGAGGAGAAGAATTTTCTTTGGGTCACTTTGAACTAGTCAATTCAAAAAAATACAAGTCACAAAATCAAAAGAGTAAAAGATTTTCATATTTCTCTTTTTCCTTCACAGAAAGTAAGGCCATCTATCATGCAGGTGAGAAAAATGTTTTTCATGACTCTTATTTAAAGAAGTGCTATGGAAGCTGTAAATAGGAACCAATCTGCTTGCCTTTCTTGCAGGATGCTGTGACACTCTGTTCTTATCCTTTCATCTTCGATGCTCAGGCTAAGACCAAGATGTTACAGACAGACGCAGAACTACAGATGCAGGTAATCCTTCTCTCTCGCAATTTTCCTGCCCCATTTCTTTTTTCTTGCCTTTTGCATTCGTGCCAGCAAGGAAGAGAGTTCACTGGGAGTTAGTGTGTACAGCACTTTATTGTTTCCATGATATGGGAGAGCAGGGTAGCTGGAGAATCTCTTTGTCCTGGATATTGCAGAGACAGTGCTTGGTGTCTTTCACTTCAAAATGTTTGGTAACATCAGAACTGCCAGACGTGCATGTGGTGGAAATTTAAACTGTATATGGATGGAGTGCTTGTGTATTTATGATAGTCTAAGGATAACAAGTAAGGTGAGGTGGCTGTGAGAAGAGCTGTAAGGCTGGGGAAAAGTAGATAAGCTTCCAGGTAAGTGGGCACTTTTTCACGTTTGTCTGGTGCAGGAGGAGTGGTTGTCAGAAGTGAAGGTTGAAGACCAAATCCTGACACTGTTCGTGGTTGCAAGCAGCAACTGTTATCAGAGGCTCACCCACCCATTTCCAGTGAGGGACACAGACCCCAGGCTCTCCAGGAGCGTGTTCACAGCAAGTGTTCAGCTCCAGCACCCTTACCCTGTAGGTGGCAGCCAAGCCAGCTCACAGCCAGGCTGTGACAAGGACAGCTGGCCTCTGTGCCAATGTAAAACCTCCCAGCACCAGGCATTGCTCATGCCGGTGGCTCCTGGGAGGGGCAAAGCATTAGGTACTGGTCCCTCATCTAGCCCACCTGGGGTCTAGGACTAGCCCCATCCTCTGTGAAATGAGTTTGCCAAGGTCCTTGGTTGTCAGGTTCCTTCAGAGTGGAAAACTGGCATTAGTTACTTGTGGCCATGGTTGCTGGTTCCATGCAATATCCATCTCTTAGCTTTTCTACGACTGCTTGAATGCATAGCTTGCAGCAAGGCAGAGGAGGCTCGGCCTACTCTCAGAAGCTGGAGTCACCTTCTGCTTTCATTTTGCCACCCTCTTCTGTATATTTCCAGCTGCCCAGTTTGTGAGCAGTGCACTGCTGTGAGGGTTGTATCTGCCTTATCTTGGCAGGACAGCAGGCTGGTTTTGTTGCCCTGAGAGATAGAATCTTTATGAAGACAACCACGTAAAAGCCAAAGAAACCAGTACTTTTGTGAGTGCTGGAACAGAAGCAGCCTGTTTTCCAGTGGATTTCTGTCTCAGGGTCAAATGACTTTTAAACTGAATTTACAAATGTGAGCTTGCCACTTACTATGGACGATGCATGAGAATGAATATATTATGTGTGCTCAAAGCTTTGACTGGACTTTGTGCCTTACCCAGTGCCAGAAAATCCATGTAGGTGAGAGCTTTGAATTGTATGCGATGGGTTCCCTCATGCCTTGCAAGGTGTGGTTTTCAGCTGACTCCTTGTCTGGTATGTTAGTAACACTGGTTTCCCTCGTAGACTCTCTGACTCAGAGCAGGAATAAAGTGTCTTTCCCACCCACCTGCCTAATGTCAAAAAATGTTGAGGAATTTCATCTCTCTGCTGCTCAGATTTGGTGAATCAGATTTGGTGGACTCAGAAGGTGTTAGTGTGGGAAATGGGGGGGTGGGTAGGTGTACACGCACACACACTTCTACAGAGTGAGCACATAATCTTTGTACCCTGGGGAGACCAAACTAAAAGAGTAAGTAAGAAGGGAACACCAGGCATATAGTTGTTAACTGTTTTACTTCCATAGGAAGAAAGGAACTGAGCAGCGGCTGTTTTTCGCCCCTCTCTTATTTACAGGTAGCAATAAATGGTGCAAATTTGCAGAATGTCTTCATGCTTCTCACCCTGGAGCCTCTGCTGGCCAGAAGCCCTTTCCTGGTACTTCATGTTCGCAGGAGTAACTTAGTTGGTGATGCTTTAAGGGAGTTGAGCATCCATTCAGACATTGATTTGAAAAAGCCTCTTAAAGTAAGTTTTCCCCACACCTTTAGCATCCTCTCATCCAGCTGATGTTTCTGCAGCCTTTCAGCCCTTCATGTTACCACCTTCATGTACCAGTGCACAGTGGCTTCTCCATAAGTATAGCACACAGGGATACTTGATCTAATCAATGGGGGGGTTGATTCTTTCCCCTCTCTGACTCCCTGAGTGTTTTGGCAGTGGACAGTTTGCAAGCAGGCAAGCAGGGGGTTTACTCTCTTCCTGGTGTGTCTACTGTATAAGGGGTGGGGGAGGAAACATTTCTATGATATTATGCAGTCTGTTTTGCTCTTCTGCAGGAACAAGCCACTTAGAATAGGACATGTTTTATCTCTGAGAGGTTGCTACAAAATTCAGCAGCTGCTGTCATGTTCCCGCTTCTGTTGTTGGGAGGACAGGTGGTTATTTATGATTTGCATGAGGAGTTTTCAAACATTTTTAAAATATCTCATTTGCCACCCCCTGTTCCCTTTCCCTCCCTGCAAGCAGAGCACTGAAACAGGCTTATGGGTTGCCGTGGGTTTGGGCATGTTAGACAAATTGCTTTGTGTGGCTCCCAATTAGAAAGACATCCAGTTCACTCCATCTCAGCTCTGCATCCCTGTTACTGACCTGCTTTTTCTACAGGTCATCTTTGATGGTGAGGAAGCTGTTGATGCTGGAGGAGTGACAAAGGAATTTTTCCTCCTGTTGTTAAAAGAACTCCTCAACCCCATCTATGGCATGTTCACTTACTACCCAGAGTCAAACCTGCTGTGGTTTTCAGACACGGTAAGCCCTTGCCCTTTATGCATGCAGGCTGAAATAATATGCTGCGTTTAAATGACAAGAAAGTTAGTGGCAAACTAAGGGAAAGAAGTGATCTTCCTCTCATTTTCCACCCACAATACAATGTGAGATCTATTTTCAGTCAGTGGAAATAAGTATAGGTCCATTAACTTTAGTAGAATGGTGATGATTGTGCCCATTACGGAGTTGGCTCTTTCTCTTTATTCTTATGCCATAATAAAACTTGTATTAAGTATCAGATGACAGTTAATAGAACTCTTACTATCATGAATGTGACAATCGTGTGCTGTTTTACAGAACCAGATGTTTAGATCACAATGACATTAGAATTCTGTGCTTCCCTTGCTGTTCACATAATTGCAACCAATCTACTTAGTCATGCATCACCATCACCTTCAGGGTCTAAACTTGTTAATGCTCTATGTGAGGAAGCTCTTAAATGGCAAGAAACACAGTTTGTGGTGAAAGTTGGTTGGTTTTGGAAGGCTGTGGAGTGCAAGTTCTGTACCTGTCAGATAGCGTTATGCTGGAGGTGGTGGTTTATGTCCTTTTTTCTTCACCTGCCTAGCTAGCAAGATGGAAAATGATGTTGTCAGTCTTCCCTTAAGGTGTAGGTGCCCTGGTGTGGGGGTTCTTTTAATTTATTAATTACATTTTACAAGGAAGGAAATTACATGGCACCTTTTGTAACTTGTAAACAGTATTATGAGCAATTACTCCTCATGTTAATGCTATAAAAACAACAAGTCTTTGGACACTAAGAATAATGACAGTGTAAGCACTGAAAATGATAGTCATGTATTTACAACATTTAACAAATATCGGCAGCCAGTCTGTGACTGACATACCAGTGTGAGAGTAAATCTGTGAAGGAATGAAGGCCGGTATACCAACACCTATGTTGGTATATTGGCCTGGGTGGCTCTGTGCTTATGCATAAGCACAGTGAGTAATGGAAAATGGAAAATAATAGAAAGTAATAGATAATAGGATGGGTGATAGGGAGGGAATTGTTAATGCATTTTCTTGCAGTACATGGATGGCAAGTTTTGAAGCTTTGTTACTGTCTAAATGCAGAGGTATGTAAAAAGGAAATAAAAGGCAGATATCGTGGAAAGCAGCTGTTGCTGTTTCCACAGCTAATCACAGCTTACAGAAGTATAATAGGGCTTGGTTTCTGAATCTTCATTTCTGTGCCACATTCTGCCAAGGAATTCACAACCAAACTGGGACCTGATGGGAGCGCTCTGATTTTGTCCCAGTTGGAAAAGCAGGGGCTAGCTTCTTCGTGCATGGGGGAAAGGGTACTGTGCATTGCACCCATGACAGCATGTCTCATCGGCATTTCTGTGTGTGGTTTTGCAGTGTTTTGTAGAACACAACTGGTTTCACTTGATTGGCATCATATGCGGTCTTGCAATATACAACTTCACAGTGGTAGACCTTCACTTTCCTTTGGCTCTGTACAAAAAACTCTTGAACGTGAAGCCCTGCCTAGAGGATTTGAAGGAGCTATCCCCTACAGAAGGAAGGTATGAAAAACAAAATTTGCAGCCTGGGAAGGGAGCCTTCCATCTGAGAACAAGAAATGCCAAACTGGATAAAAGCTGTTCAATAAAACATCTCCTGATCCTTTTGAGTGACTGATTAATTTGGGGCGCTGTGATCCTAGCAAAGTACATAAGCTGGTGGTGAATTATATGTAAGTCTTCTCCTCTCCCACAGGCTATCAGATCCATCTGCTTAGGCTCTAACCTTTGTACTCACCTTCCTGACCCCCAGAAATTGGATATCAACACAGCCAAAAGATGCCTATCATGCTCCTTTGAAAACAGGGGTGGAGGCTTGTTCCTCCACTGTGTGATTGCATGCATGATCCCAGATCCTAACCTCAGCCTTTCCCCCCAAGCCAGGCTTGGGTTAGCAAGCCGATCCACTGCACGTCTCACAACGCAGCCCAGGATGAGAACTGTGCGTGGGATGTGAACTCTCCCATACCGGAACCAGTGGAACTCTCACCTGCTCCCATGCCAGAAAGAAGGGAGTTGAGTGGAGTGAAGGAATGCCTTTTTCTAAACGGTGTATTGAATCTTTTCTGCCTAATGGCATGGGGATATTGGATGCCTCTGACACTTCAGAGGTTAAGATCCCACTGTCTGACTGCTGTTGTCTTTTTTCTTCTGAGTTGCCATCTGATTTATCTGCACAAAGCGACAGCTGTCTTTAACGAGAATGAAGTAAAATGCCAGGAAGACAGCAGCACAGTTTTCAGGGGTAGAAGAAGAATATTTTCTACGTGATGGGAACACAGATACAATCCACTACCCTCTCTTCCTCCACTCCCTCAGACCTTTGTGTGGTGATGGCATAAATATCTATCACTCCTTAAGAACTAGAAATGTAATTCTGTTCTAAGGCCAGGATCATTAAAGGGGATCCATGTACTAGGTTGGCATGGACTCTACTGATAATTTGTGTGGACTGGCATTTATCCTGCTTCTGAAAAAGCAGCTCTTTGAGGTGTATTTCTTACCCTTTTAGATGACTCGGAGGTTCTCTCTTGCAATGCTATTACCCAGATGTATGATGCTGTTTACTTTTATTGAATTTCTTTTCCCCTTTAGATGTATGGCTTTTTGAATCTTGATTTTTTTTTTCTCATTTCTTTCTCTACCTGTCATGTAGGAGTCTTCAGCAACTTTTAGATTACCCTGGGGAAGATGTAGAAGAGACATTCTGCTTGAATTTTACAGTAAGACACATTTAATGTATCAGCTCTGTGATTGCTATGGTACAGATGAAGCCCATCTACTTATTCATGTGTATTATGGTTTATTCCAAACTGTGCCTGTAGCACATACCCCATGTTAATGTTAAAATTCTTTGCTCTCAACTCCATTGTTCTTTTGTATGTGGTCACAAAAACTGAGCTAGTCAGTAGATTAAGCAGAGTGGTTTTCAAAATAGCCTTGTCATTGTGGCACATGACTTGCATGCCAGTGGCCGTCTTCTCACACTAGACAGTGAGAAGTAGATTCGTGAATCCTCCTTGAAAATGGAAGTTAGGCTTGGACATCACTGGGTCAATTCTTGAAATGCTGACACAATTTAGAGTTTTCGTTGTTGTCACAACGCTGATACTTTTTAACCTAAAAATTTATAGTGAATGTACTTGGTCAGACTTCCTTAGAAACAAAATGCTGGAGGATATTGCTAGGAGACATGCTGAGGTAGTCAGCTTTCCTGTGCTACTACAGCAGTAAAAGTTTTTTTTTTTCTAGCCTAGTGACCTAGATGCACTAGTTTCTATTACACAGTGGAGATTCCCTGAAATTGAGTGTTCAATCCTGATGTACACTGGAGTATCATGTACATCCCTCATCACGTGCAAACAGAACCTCAGGAAGAGATATGGCATCAGTATTCTCCAAGCTGTGTTTTCCTCTGACTCGGGCAGAGTAAGGGCTTCCATGTTTCAATGTCTTTGTTTAAAGTCCTGATGCTCTGACAGGTTGTGAGTGAGGGGTTCATCTTGAGCTTGATTTGGGTTCTTGACTCTCTGTCCAGGCCCTGCCGGGGGTAAAAAACAGGTAGCAGGAAACTCTGCTACATACGGTGAAGAAAATCCTTGCTGAGCTAGGGGAATGTTGTCCATTTCCTTCTTTCATAAATGAGAGCACATAAAGTCTCTTAGATCAAACTTACTTCTGGAGTGAGTCGGACCTGGGTCGGTCTGTGTCTCATGCAGGTCAGAGCTACAATTCAGGATGAGGTTAATGAAGCTATAATGATGATAATGCAGACTGTGTAAAAAAGAATATCTCTGAAGTAACAAGAGATTTTTCTCCAAATTCTCTTTTCACACAAAAGGATATTCTTTCTCTTTCTTGCACTATGTGCTGCATAATATATAAAGACATACAGATACATCTCCTAAAACTTTGAAATTAAAAAATAACTGATATCCCAAACCTTGACATGAATAACTCATCTTACATGTCAAAATCTGAGCCTCTTGTGTATGGGAGTTTGAAAATTGACCCTTTTGCATTTTCTCCACATGACCAGTTTTGTATGTACAGAATATATGTTTGTACTGGTGCCATCCTAGGTCAGGCAAAAGCAGGAAGCTGTCTGTGGTCATGCCATCTTGCAGTGGGAGCAGATGAATTAACCTACTGAGCTTCTATTATAAAAAAAGGGAGTCCTTTTTCTTGCCAGAGCATGTGGGCTTAGTTAAATACAGGTTTTTAGTTATCAATCTCTTGGGGTTTTTTTCACAGGAAATTTACCTAAATAATAACATTTTTCCTTTCTGAGTTTGCATTTAGACTTAATAGCAGTCCTACAGCAAATGTAAATGTTGGAGGTGGTGAAGCATGCAGGGCATTTGGAGCAGAGAAAAAATGTTCTGTGTACACCCTGTTCTCTGGCCCACCTTCACATGGCAGTCATCAACTGTGAAAGAGAACTCTTTATCTTTCTGCAGGCATATGGCCTGAAAAGTACTTCTGGTAAACTTAGTTTTCTGGTTTTGTATAGATATGCAGGGAAAGCTATGGTGTGACGGAGCAGAAGAACCTGATTGAAGATGGAGATAAAATTCTGGTACAGAGGGACAATAGGTAAGTGGGGCATATGTGGGCACGGACTCATTCTTGCAGTGAAGTCAGCTGCAATGCCACAGAAAATTTGGCTGAGGTGAAATGTGGGATAGAATTACAAGTCACTACAAACAAATTCTAAGACCAGTTGTTCAAAAGTTACTGGGTGCCAGTGGCACTTGAATAAAAAGCAGGTTTTCATCATCTTTCCACTGATCTTTGGAAAATACCTCACACCCTTTTGGAAGGACATCTTCCCTGTAAAAGGCCATCATCTAGATCCTTAGCAGTTTTCTCATGATAAGTAGAGAATGCAACATGGTCTTGGCCCTTGCAGGTTAATCTCCCTGATGGTACAGAGGAACATCACAGAGGAACTGTATGTAACCAACAAATCTGAGCCTGGCAAATTTGTTTATACTGTTAATTCTGGAGCCGGAAACACTTTCCCTTGAGTATGCCTGATAGAGGACCACCACCCCTGATTAGAGCCATAAGGCCCTACTGTACTTGGATTCCTTTCCGTTTGACTGAACACCTGAGAGTTATTACTAGCACAGCTACCATTTCCCCCCCCCTCCTTTTTTTTTTCCAGCTGCTGAACTATTTTCTTCCCATAATCCTGTAATTGGATTTCTACAAATGCCTTTATTACTTGAGGCAGCGTTCAGATTCTTTCTCTGCTGGCAAAACAGTGTGATCCATTCAGCGGCATGGTTAGGGGCTTGTGCAAGGATTGCTGAAGACCTTGCTGGCAAGCCTGGAGATGAAGTCATTTCCTATTAATCTGATTATTTAGAAGGGTTCTGATTGTGTCTAAAGCCATTGCTGTAACAAAAGCTTTGTCTGTATTACCTTCTTACCTAGTTTACTACTGCCCAAAAGGGTGCAATTTTACAGCTAAATAGCTGCCTTCATGCAAAACCTGTGTGGAGATGGAGCAGTGTTAGTCTGTCTCCCTGCAAAGAGAAGATGGTCTTCAGGTAAATAGAGCAGAGTTTAATCTACACTTGTGACAGTGAAGTAAAGATGAAATGCCAGTGATAGTACCCTATAGGTTTTTAGGCCGGGCATGTACACTCAAAACCGGCCGTTTTACTACTGTGTGCCATGCTGGCCTAGGGGGAGAAGCAAAGATTTTAGCTGAGCAAATGTTTGGGAAGAGGACCCAGCTTAGTGCCCGCAACTGTTTATTAAGTCAGGAGCAACAAGAGAAGAAAATCCTTAAGGAGAAAGGCTAGTGTGTAGTTCTACTGGCTTAACACATTCCAAAACGCAATTGCTTCGTTTTGACCAGAGTTTTGAACTCAAGCTAACCTCTAAATCCAAGTCTAGACATGGCTGTCAATTCATCCACCTTACAGTGCTTAATGACTTCCTCCACCCCTACATTTAGAGGCCAGGGACCAATTTGCTGCCCTCCTGGCCCGAGTAGTTTGCTGTGTGCATGTCTGTAGGCACTGCCCTTCCTGCTTGAGGAAAATTCACTGGGAACTGAAGGATGCACAGGATTGCTTTGACTGAAAAATGCCAAGTAGGAAATGCCTGCATTTTCCCTTTTTCATTTAGAGTTCATATTGGGTGTCACAACCGAAAATGTTCTTGATAAAGGGTTCATGACCGTAACAGCCAGAGAGGTATTAAGCAACAGTTAAGTGCTTAATCAGCTTGGATTTCCCTAATGCTCAGGTGATTGTCAGGAAAATGACAGTAAAACAAATGCTCTGGAAAATAACTCTCCCTTTGCTATATGATTTCATATTCCAAGTTTTCATATCTGTCGGTCTGCTTCCTTATTTTTCTTTTTTTTTACTTTCTCACCCATCCCTCACTGCTTTTACCTAGCATATGCATTGAGAATTCCTCCACCAAAAAGTCAAAATATTTGTTTGAATTGTGACCTCCTCAGCTAGAGATTGAGGTACAGGATTCTGTGTTGTTCCCTGATCTGCTTACCCTCTGAGTGCAGGTGTGAGCTGCCCTTGAATGTCAGGCAAAAACGACACCTCCACCCACAGAGAATTTTTTTGTGTCCCAGTTTGCACACTGGCTGGTGTCATCAGGTTTAAAAAAAAAAAAAGTCAGGGGAAATATTTTAAGTCATTGCACAAATGAAATTCGTCTTGCACTCGGATCACGGTGCTTTAAGAATAGGAAAGAGAGAGCAGAATAAAGATGCTTAACCTCCTGACAAAATCCAGAGACAGGGTTTGGCCAGGGCCTGCCACAAGTGTCTTGCCAATGACTACAGAATGGTGTTTTTATTTTAATGCTGTTCTTGGGAACCCTTGAAGCAAAACAGGGTTGTCATTCTGAGAGGAGTCATTCTCTTTGCCACGTACTCCAGATGCACAAGTCCTGTATTTATTTAACCAGAGCGTGAAAGCTGAAGAGGAGGTTTCCTAAGACTGTTTTCTTGCTCTGTAGTCAGGGGTGTTTCTTGATTTCTTTTGGCTGCTTTCTCTTTGGGGCCAGAAGGGAGGGAATTGGCCATGCAGTTTCAGATCAAGACTTCTCAGAGCAGGATTTCCTCAGTCTGCCTCTAGGCTACAGCTTTGGCTTTCAAAGTGCTGAACCACTGGCAGGACTTGTTGGGGACTGAGTCAGCAGCAGCTGCCTCTGAAAATTCGCAGGATACCTAACTAGGGCTCTGTGAGGCTCTTGGTTTTGGACGTGGTAGTCGTCTGGGCACCGTCTGTTTGATTTGGTTCCCTCTCCCCAGCAGAGCACTTGCTCACAGCAACCTGGCAGTCCGAGGTCATTGCAGGTGGGCACAGAGCCCTGTGCTGAGTAATCCCAGACACCTGCGGACTGAGAAGAGCCGTAGGTTATTTCCTGGACTTGCTAAATGTAGGGTTGCAGGAGCTGGGCCAGGGGGTGGACATGTTCCTCTGGTGACTGAATCCTGATATTTGCTTAACACAACCTCTGTGCAGGCACGGGTTCCACGGGGAAGAGGGCTCTGTTCCTGACACCTCCCCAGCACTTCGTGTCACCCTGGCTCCCTCCCAGCCCTGTGGGCAACTGGATGCAATGCCACTGGGTGGGTTTATTGGTAGTATAGGGCCTGGGCTGCTGGGGGACCTCCCATGCCGCCGCCGCCGGGCAGTAAGCAGACACATGGTGGTACTTGCTGTCTAGTACTTTGTCCACGTTGCAGTGACTCAGCTTAGTGAGAGGAAGTGGGTTGCAGTGAGTTGAACCTGTTGGAGACTCTGGTTTGCAAGACACATTACAGGCAGAAACAGGAAAACTTAGCAGTGCTGCTGCTCAGGCGTGTGATTAAAAGTGCTTTCCTTTGCCTGCTCTCTCTCAATGCACTAGGGAAGAATTTGTTGAAGCCTACGTAAATTACATCTTCAACCTCTCCATCCATGAATGGTACACGGCCTTTTCCACTGGCTTCCTGAAAGTGTGCGGTGGGAAAGTCCTTGAACTCTTCCAGCCCACAGAGCTCAGGGCCATGATAGTTGGAAACAGTAACTACAACTGGGAGGAACTGGAGGAGGTAAAGCTTCCATATTGTTGTATTTTTCTTCTTTTTTCACAAGTACCAGGGTTGCGCAGTTGTATGAGGTGGGCACGAGCCTGCCCATAGAGATGTGATGAGCCACGGGTGTCTCTTTTTATGCTCCTTTTACACCTTGCCATCATTCACACGAAAAGTTTCTTTCTGGGCTGTCCTGCTGCTGATAAAGCTCAGGGAAGAAATTCAGGATGAGACAGGATAGGGGAAAAGGACTTCCATCTGCTGTTTTTAGGGATGAAGCCTAAGACTGAAGAGAAGAGACAAAGTCAGGGTCTTCGCCGACAGTAAAACTCATTCCACTGCACAAGGGCAAAAAGTGCACAGCCAGGAGTTCAAAGGGGAGTCTGGACACAAAGTAGGAGTTGTATCCTTTCAAAATGCGTAGATCAGTAGTTTACTTGCTCTGTCTCAGCCTCAGCAGTTAAAGTGGCTTTGCAATGCAGGATCTCCTGTTCAGGACTCCAACCTGTGAACAGGTACTCCAGGATTCCTCATGACAGCTGTCATTAGCTGAATAGCTATTAGAAGCCTAATGCCTGCCTCCCACATATTACTAGGAGAACCCTTTACTGGGTCTTTGAGCCACGTCATTGCCCACGACCCGTCCTGTGCTCCATTTCATAACTCTCAGACATCAGTCTGATGTCAGATACCAGAAGAGATCAGGTCTGGTTTCTGCTTAGTCTTTGCTTTCTAGTGCCAGATAAAATGATGTGCCTTTTTGGTTTTCAATAGAGCGCTGTCTATAAGGGAGACTACACTGCGACACACCCAACTGTGAGAATGTTTTGGGAAACCTTTCATGCATTTCCCTTGGAAAAGAAGAAGAAATTTCTCTGTAAGTATCTTGCAGTGGTGCAGAGTGTCTCCTGAAATTGAAGACTCGGGTGGCAGTGTTTGGCAGAGATTCAGGTTTATGGCACGTTGAATTAAGTGCTAGACAATGATCCAGCATGAATGGCTGTCACCTGAGTTACCTGCTAATCAGATAATGTTTTTTTGGTGCTGTTTTTTTGGTTTTTTTTTTTTTTTTTTTTTCTTTACGTTCATTTTTACCCTCAAAATCACTGGGTGATATCTGCAGTGCAAGATCCAATGTGTTCTCTCACAAGGGACTGCAGTATCCATCTGTTCGCATTGCCAGGAGGTGAATTCATAGCGCTCCCCAGTGTCCGTGCTTTATCCAGTTCCTTCTTCTACAAGCTGAGCTTTCAGGCATTGCAGCACTCTTTAAGGGCAAGGGGGCAGTTGCAGGGTGACAGCTGAGTGGAGAAGTTAGTGTATAATGTGACAAGAAAATGAGACTACGAATTGGTGACTGGGTAGCAGATGCCTCTGCTCCTGATGGTGGTCTCCTTGTGCTAATATGGTGGGTGGTGCTGAGGAGGAGAGGAAATCCCCTGCAGAAGTGGCTTTGAAGTGCTTGTCCATGTATGAGTTACTTTGTGTCCCAGCCACCCCCAGATGTGAGATGCTGTGTGGGGGTCGCTTTATTTGGGGGCAAAGGGGAGATGAGGAGAAATACGTGTTTTTAAGGGCAGGTGGTTCTGAGTTTGTTGCTACAGCCGGCAACTTTTGCTCCCTTGGGAGTCCTGGTGGACACCAAGTTGACCATGACCCAACACTGTGCCCCTGCTGCAAAGAAGGCAAATGACATCCTGGGCTCCATTACAAGGGGTGTTGCCAGCAGGTCGAGGTGGGTGATCTTTCCCCTCTTCCTGGAGTGCTGTGACCATTTCTGGACTCCCCACTGTGCACGAGAGACATGGACATCCTGGAGAGAGACCAGCGAAGGGCTGCAAAGGTGACTGGGGGCCTGGAGCATCCTTCCTATGAGGAAAGGCTGTGAGAGCTGGGACTCTTCAGCCTGGACAAGAAAATGCTTACGGGGGACTTCATCAGTGTATATAAATACTTGAAGGGAGGATGCAAGGAGGACAGAGCCAGGCTCTTTTTTCAGTGGTGCCCACTGAAAGGACCAGAGGCAACGGGCCCAAACTGAAATGCAGTGGATTCCTTCTGAACATCAGGAGACACTTTTTCCCTGTGAGGGTGACCGAGCACTGGCACAGCTGCCCATAGAGGCTGTGGAGTCTCCATCCTTGGAGATACTCAAAAGCTGGACACAATCCCGGGCAGCGGGGTTGGCCCAGAGGACCTCCAGAAGTCCCTTCCACCTCAGCTGCTCTGTGATTGTATGACTGCTGGAAAGATAAAGGCCAGTGTTTTTATGTGAGTTGGTGGTGGTTCCCAAAGGAACAAGCAGTCAGCTAGTTGTCCTGCGTGTTTGAGTTGGAAAAATGTCTTGGCCAAAACTTGCACGCTGAAATTAGCAGCTGTGTAGAGAGGGTCCCGGGAGTCCCAGTTCACAGCAGAGGCTCTTGTGGGTAACTCCTCATAAGAGGGAGCTTTTAAGGGAAGGGGGGAAGCCATGGGCCGCTTTATTTACTCATCTGTGCACCCAGCAAGGGCCTTGCTTCTTGCCTCTGCATTCCTGCACCTCCTGTGTGAGGCCAGCCATGCCCTGTGTGGAGTTTAGCCAGCATTTCAGCCCCTCCAGGCAGGGCCTGGCCATGTGGGTGAGGTTGGAGTTTGCCTTCAGGTGCAGCCCTCGGCATAAGGTCACCTGCCCTAAACTGTCCAACCTTCCTTCTGCTTCTCCTAGTGTTTCTGACGGGCAGCGACCGCATTCCCATCTACGGCATGTCCAGCCTGCGCATCGTCATCCAGTCCACCGCCAGCGGGGAGCAGTACCTGCCCGTGGCGCACACCTGCTACAATCTCCTGGACCTGCCCAAATACAGCAGCAAGGAGATCCTCAGCGCCCGGCTGGTGCAAGCCATCGACCACTACGAGGGCTTTAGCTTAGCTTGACCAGTGTGGGAGAGGCACAGACACTTGGGTACGGAGGAAGAAAACGAGGGGCTTGGCTTTATTTTTGTAAGGGAATGGATCAGAACATTTTTTGGGAAAATAGAATTAATAATAATAGATTGAGATGATGCAGTCTCAGCCTGATGCTGCCAGCGTTTTGTGGGGCTTCAGCAGGGAGAGGCTATTGCTTTGAATTTTCTCATCTACTGAACAAAATCCGTTCAGTGGGCATTTTTGTTGTTTCCCTTCCAACTTGACACCACTGCCCTCCCGGCAATACCTTGTAGTTTGCTTTCATTGCCCCTACACACACACACATACTTACCTCTCCTTTTGGTCCAGTTTAAATATTTTGATATTCCTTGCATTTAGGCCATGGTGGAAATCGAGGATTAAATAGCGATCTCCTTTAAAAGCTGTGACTTCCCCTGCCCGTGCCCCTGCTTTTTTTCCCCTCCCTTTTTAAATGCAAGCTGGTTCTTGCTTGCGTTGAATGGAAATATCCCCTCTGTCCTTTGGTCCTTGGCGGATGGTACTGGGCTGGGACGTCATTTGTGACTCCCAGGGTGCTGTATTAGTGATGCTCTGTCTTTTTGCACCACGGTGTCTCATGGAGAGTATGGTTTTGGGGAGGGTTGGCTAGTTTTTCCTCACTTACCTTGAATTTCGTTTCCAAGCGATGTCTTCTTAAAGAAGCCTCAGACTCCTCCGGAGTGGGGTTTGTGTTCAGGCTTGTGGAAGAACAAACCCTACCTATAATAACGGGTTGCTCAAGTTGCATCTCTCTTGTATTGTGTTTCTATCTTGGCAAGCCTACAAGTCAGTCGGGTGGGCTTCGCCAAGCCCTGGTTTTCCATCCGAACAGACCTGTTATGCCAATACAAGGCGAGGTGGCTCTTTTTACCACTGCCGCCTTTCTCCAGAGGAGTCGCGCCTGCGTGNTGCAAAGAAGGCAAATGACATCCTGGGCTCCATTACAAGGGGTGTTGCCAGCAGGTCGAGGTGGGTGATCTTTCCCCTCTTCCTGGAGTGCTGTGACCATTTCTGGACTCCCCACTGTGCACGAGAGACATGGACATCCTGGAGAGAGACCAGCGAAGGGCTGCAAAGGTGACTGGGGGCCTGGAGCATCCTTCCTATGAGGAAAGGCTGTGAGAGCTGGGACTCTTCAGCCTGGACAAGAAAATGCTTACGGGGGACTTCATCAGTGTATATGAATACTTGAAGGGAGGATGCAAGGAGGACAGAGCCAGGCTCTTTTTTCAGTGGTGCCCACTGAAAGGACCAGAGGCAACGGGCCCAAACTGAAATGCAGTGGATTCCTTCTGAACATCAGGAGACACTTTTTCCCTGTGAGGGTGACCGAGCACTGGCACAGCTGCCCATAGAGGCTGTGGAGTCTCCATCCTTGGAGATACTCAAAAGCTGGACACAATCCCGGGCAGCGGGGTTGGCCCAGAGGACCTCCAGAAGTCCCTTCCACCTCAGCTGCTCTGTGATTGTATGACTGCTGGAAAGATAAAGGCCAGTGTTTTTATGTGAGTTGGTGGTGGTTCCCAAAGGAACAAGCAGTCAGCTAGTTGTCCTGCGTGTTTGAGTTGGAAAAATGTCTTGGCCAAAACTTGCACGCTGAAATTAGCAGCTGTGTAGAGAGGGTCCCGGGAGTCCCAGTTCACAGCAGAGGCTCTTGTGGGTAACTCCTCATAAGAGGGAGCTTTTAAGGGAAGGGGGGAAGCCATGGGCCGCTTTATTTACTCATCTGTGCACCCAGCAAGGGCCTTGCTTCTTGCCTCTGCATTCCTGCACCTCCTGTGTGAGGCCAGCCATGCCCTGTGTGGAGTTTA
>VZTL01067022.1:56978-90879 GCA_013400535.1 Scopus umbretta | reverse complement strand
CCCTGCTTTTTTTCCCCTCCCTTTTTAAATGCAAGCTGGTTCTTGCTTGCGTTGAATGGAAATATCCCCTCTGTCCTTTGGTCCTTGGCGGATGGTACTGGGCTGGGACGTCATTTGTGACTCCCAGGGTGCTGTATTAGTGATGCTCTGTCTTTTTGCACCACGGTGTCTCATGGAGAGTATGGTTTTGGGGAGGGTTGGCTAGTTTTTCCTCACTTACCTTGAATTTCGTTTCCAAGCGATGTCTTCTTAAAGAAGCCTCAGACTCCTCCGGAGTGGGGTTTGTGTTCAGGCTTGTGGAAGAACAAACCCTACCTATAATAACGGGTTGCTCAAGTTGCATCTCTCTTGTATTGTGTTTCTATCTTGGCAAGCCTACAAGTCAGTCGGGTGGGCTTCGCCAAGCCCTGGTTTTCCATCCGAACAGACCTGTTATGCCAATACAAGGCGAGGTGGCTCTTTTTACCACTGCCGCCTTTCTCCAGAGGAGTCGCGCCTGCGTGAATGTGCGCACGCGTGTGAGCGTGCGGAGCGTGTGAGCGTACGAGGTGCGTACAAGCTCTCCAGCCTCATCAGGTCAGAGAAAAGAAAGGAGTGTGAGATTGGCATTTGAGCGATAACCCTCTGTTTGGGGATCGGTTTGATTTTCGCAGCAGGGGTTACTGTATTTTGCTGTTTGAGAGGAGCCCTTTCACTTGAGAGCTGTTTTGCTGGGGGGCCCTAAAGGACAGTCTGTATGAATTAGACTGGAAGAGTACATTAGGACTTCAGTAGAGAAAATCATTACCTAAATCTATCCTGTAAGATTGGAGAGCCTTTATCCTCTTTCCCCCTGTCTCACCCCCTTATTAAATGAAGTTTGAATGATTCCCCCCCATTTTTCAGGTCTTGGTGTAAATCTCATTTTAAGCCTAGGGTGGTTTTGACATTGACTTGTTACTAGGATATAGTATTTATGCACCACGTTCAATATACAGTATTGAACTTTGCACCTCGTAACAAAAGATTTTAGGCTTCTGGGTTTTTTTTAAAGACAAGCTGTGGGCTACACCGAGAGCCCTCCAGCCTCTTTCTAATGCAGCATTGAAGACAAATACACAATTATATCAAATGTTTATTTTCGATGTGTGTGTACATAGTACAGTATAATGCAATAAATTTGATGTTTAATTCTGACTGAGCGGCTGCCTTTGTGTCAGGAAGCAAAGGAGGAGCTGCTCCGGGCACCGGCGCTGCCTCTCCCGCGGGTCTCCCCGTGCCTCTTGGCAGTGGGAAGAAGGGCGGCTGCTTACCGCTGCCTTGGCCCGGTGAGCACCCCAGCCCATCCCCTTGTCGCTCGCTTCCATCAAGTGCTGCCCTTCCCCTTCCTCACCCGGATTCATCCTGGTGCGCAGATTGCCAAAGGAGAGCAAGGCAGGATGCAGCCCCAGGGGACTTGCAGACTCCAGACAGAGCAGGAGAAGCTTTATCCGTGTGTCCTAGCTCAGCCAAAGTCAGGCAAGTCCTCTGTGGAAGATCTGGGAATTAAGACTGGACCTGAGTCTATCCATCCCTGTCCGGTCATCCCCACATCCCTGGTGTTTCTCTTCCTTTCCCGCAGGGCATAGAGCGGTGCCTTTCCTCACGCTGCTGCAGGCCACCAAGGCTTTCCCCAACCCGTGGCCTCTCCCGCCTGGCCCCACAGCCCTGCGGGTGCAGGCAGGACGATGTCCCCAAGTCCCCTGCGGTCCGAGCACCCTGAGGCACCTGGGGCCCCAGCTTGGGTGCCGGAGGCAGTAAGGCCATGCCAGCCCTGCAGTTCCCGGTGCCTCTCCTTTACAGCCCCAGAGCTTTTTCTTCATTAAGCAACAGCAAGTAATTCATTAAGAAGGGGCCTATGTGTGCAGGCGCTGTGGCAGCAACACCAGAGGAACTGCAACACCAGGCTCTCGCAGAGGGACAGGGAGCGTGTCTGTCTGCCTGTCTGTGTGTGCCGGTGTTGTGTGCCTGTCTGTGGCCAGGGTGCAGTTTGGTGGCCGAGACGCTCCCCTCGGGCGCCAGGGCCCCTTGTCCTGTTTGCTCAGGGAACCCCCACCACCTCACCCCAAAATGGGCCTGGGGAGGGGGTGCTCAGCACCTGCTTGTCAGCTGCTGTCAGGCTGGGCATTCAGCCAGCAAGGACGCGGCCTCATGGTGCTCACCTGGCTCCCCAGCACCGTGGGCCATCATTAGCGTATGCAAATGCAGTTAACGTACTGGCTTAATACAGGGTCACGCAGGACTTACGGCTTCAACTTTCCTGAGCTCATGAAGGAAAGGCGCTGCGCTCTTCCTTTAGCTGTGTGGGTAAACACACAGCATCTAGGTGGGCTTCATAATGAGGTACCATGTGCATATACATGTATGTTTGTATGTATATATATATAAAAGCATACATATGCTTGTAACATAATTTGTAATTAACGTTACTTATGGTACTGCATCTCTTATAACATACCTACAAATCTTATCAAACTAAAAATAGGTATGCAAAGTATTTGTGTTAGATCAGCAAGAGGGGCAAGCTGCAGTGAAACGAAAAGACTTGACTCAAAACTTGATGAGCATTTCGTGGCAAACGGTGGCACTGCTCGAATGCTGGACACGAAGAGGAATTTTCTGTCAGAAAGTTTACTTAAGACCAATGTAAAATACTTCCCTGCCTCCACATAAATACATCTATAGTTAGCCACCTGCCTGGCCACCTCATCCTGGGGCAACGTGATATTCCAGCCAAGGCAGGGGAGTGAGATGTCAACCCTGCGTCTTTTTTTGGCAGGAAGACCAAGAGTGGGGCAGCCAGCCCAGGGCTGCCAGGACAAGGGCAGGGTGACGGCTGCTGCCCAGCCACTTGCCTACTGAGCTGAGCCACCCTCAGCAGCGTCACAAGAGCTGTCACCAAGCACCCCCAGTCAAAATAGTTCTGTTTTCTTGTTTTATGCAAAATACAAAATGTACACATAATGTTTTGTCGATGCATTTACGTTAAAAGGAAGACACTGTAGAATCAAATTAAACTTGCTTACATCAATCATGTAAGCACAGACCCAAGCCCGTGTTTGCTAAGGTTTCATTAGCTGCGGCACAGACTGGCTGCATGGCAGTGCTCCCTTTGCTTTTATACAGCAAAGGCAGTCTGAAGAAAGTGATTTATTTTTTTTCCAGTCACGCACACCGCCCGCCCCCGTACTCGCTTCTGCACTTCAGCCAACTCAAATACTTGCTATACACCAAGTTCTTTGCGTCAATAGACCTTGTTTGATGTATATACGTAGCTGTATACTAGGAGATGGTTCACCACTGCATGCAGGCATCCAAAGACAGGCACAAGGATCAGCCTGAACATACAAGGTCCAACAAGTGTACAACACCCCGTGCTGCGAGTGCCCATACAGGTTGGTGGAGACTCGACTGCCCCCTCAACAGCTGGAGACATAGATCCACTCCCATGGTCAAGGGCAAGAACTTTTTACCTGTTTTTCATGCATCTTCTTAATGTGGAGCACCAAGACACATGGGTGGAGGTGGGCTGTTCATGGTTGGCCTCTCAGAGCCAATTTATGTCTCTCAACCCCCACCCCCCAAAAAAAAACCAAACAAAAAAAACAAACCTCAGGCGCTGCATGCTGAGGTGGGGAAAGGCAACAATCCCTTAGTAAACCACTGATGGAGAACCAGGAGGAGACTGGGAAATCCCGCTTAGCCTCAGCCTGGCTTGCGCGCCTTTGGCCTCTGATGTAGCCAGGCTACAAACATTAACAAAATTAATTAAGCTGGTATGACACGCCAGGCACGCTCTGACCCACTTAACTCCCCGCCTACTGACTGTGGGTTACTTTGTACTTTCCCAGGTATTGAAACTAGTGCAAAATTTCTTTAAAAAAAAACTGTGACAACTTCAATTGTCAAATGACAACATTTCCTCCACCCCTCCCCAAAGTGGCAAGGAAGAGGAGGAGTTTACCATGGCCAGCTGAGGCTGGGCTAACTTCATTACACCCATCTTCTAAAAAATAAAAGCTGAAGTGCAATTGAGCACTATTGCAAAAGCAACAGCAACCCTTGCTTTCAGTAGGGCCAAGCTTTCACCCCCTGCCATGTACGGAGAATAAGCCCCCTAGCTTTTTCAGTAATTGCACTCTCAGTTTACCATGTTATGGCTGAAAATAGTTGTTTTGTGCATTGTTTAAATGTTTGCAGGGGAAATCCCCCGCAGAAACAGATCTCCTCTGCCCCTGAACCCCCCCAACCCTGTTTACCAGAATGAATATCATCACATTCAGCATCAATACAGCTCCCTCCGCCACCGCGCAGGGACCAGAGAGGCAGCAAGTAAAAAAAGCAGCTATCCTTCAGAGGAGCGAGAAGGATTTAGGCGACTCAGATGCAGGGAGAGATTTCTCTCTATACACGTACATTTTGCAGGCAGACCAGTATCACAAACTGCATGGCAAAGGGTTAGGAATAGCTGAGCCCTGGCAAGTGCTGGTACAGCTACACGCCTCATACCAAGGGTTGTCCTCCTGCTGGGGACAGGGTCAAGGTCAGGCTCCGGCATGGTCCATGCCTGTGAACCCCTGGGCTGTTTCCCAAGGGCAAATGAACAAGCTCACTTCTCTGTGCACAACCATGAAATCTGTCCAGCCCACGAGGCGCAGAAGAGCCCATGGCCCCAGGTTTCGCTCCAGTTCTCCTGATGCTCCTGCTGCCAACAGCACTTTTTGCAACACGTGCAGGGAATACTGCTGGAATCAGCACTCCGCCAAACCAGAAGGCACTCTAAGTGCCCCCACTGGGATCAGGGTCTTTTTGCCCTTCAGGAATATGTCAGCGTCCAGAGATAGGAAGGAAGTGAGCCACCATTTCCACTGAGTTATCCCGCACTAGAGGGTCAACGAATGCATCACTCATTAGTTTTCAAATATAAAATTAACTTCCTCATCTGTACATGAGTGAGCAAAGTCCCCTTCTATGCCTTGCCTTGGAGAAACGAGCCTGGACCCAAATTCCCTCCCCAACAGCCAGAAGTCCTTGGATCCCTTCCCCAAGACATGGGAAAGAGAAACCACGAAGCTGAAGTCAGTTGAAGAGCAAGCTGAAGTACAACTCCGCAGCCTGTGTGTACACCAAGCACCAGCTGGTTTCACACATGACAAAACCCACCCTGGGTGCCCAGCCGCTGGCAGCTGTGCTCCTGCACGGTTGCCACCAGCCAGCAAGGGCCACCGGTGGCCAGGGCAACAGCGCAGCCCCGGGACAGCCCTGCCGACCCCCCAGCGCTTCAACCCCAGGCCTGCTCCAGCAGCTGGCGTGGCCCCACGGACAGGGTGAGCTTCGGAACAGGGCGAGCTTCGCCTCCGGGCATTGTGGGGACAGTCGCAGGCTACAGCCTGGCTCTCGCCTCGGCAGCTCGTTTCAGGTGCTGGTCAATCACCGATTTGCAGACAACTCCAAAGGCGGCTCGGGAAGCACCTCGGCATGGAGGACGTCTGGCAGCACTTACCCTCTGAAACTTGCACGCACCAGGAATAACAACTGATGTCTTAGCAGAATGATTAAAAGGCAAGATGCTTTAATTCCACTGTCTTTAACATAAACATCCATTATTTGACTGTTTACTCAGGAGTAAACAGAATAAAACCAAATGCAACTTGTAAGAATGACAAGTTTCTCCTCTATCTGTAGCTCTTGCAATCTTATTTTGTCCACAACCCGTTCATCGTCATCATGTAAATAAACCGCAAAGATTTATTATACCACAACGTGGTAACACACAGACACGCGTGTCTGAAATGGCCCCAGCGGATGGGAAGCCCAGCGACCGTACTGCCATCCTACAGCAGACAGTTTGTTCTAGTGACATGGAAACAGGTTGTCTTGTACTAACAGCTTATTTATATCACATAAAGTAGATTTTTGTACAGTACTTCACACCTTTTAAAAACACAGTCTTGTATTTCATGTTCTCCAGTCAATAGTCATTGGTGTTGGCATAGACAAATCATCAAACAAAACGCACAGATGTTGCTTGGATTGACTTAGAGGAGTGTGGCGGGGCAAACATCATTTCTGGCTATTTGTGGTTAGTGGGAAGTCAAATCATCTGTGGGAGATACAAAGACAACATTTTAGTGCTCAGGTCTTGGAGCCCTCCTCCTGTGCAGGCTTGGGAGAGGGGAGTCACAGCATCTGCAAACCCAGGAGAGAAAGTTGAGCGTGTCTTTCCAGGACTGGAATTTTAAAATTCACTTCTTCTCTACGATGGTCTTTCCTAGTACTTCCCTTTGCAACTAGGCAGATGATGGTTTGTTTGGATTTTTTTTTTCTTCCTAGTAATATGTTCCTTTGATATCAGATTTAAATGTTATTATCTCTCAATTTCATTGCACTTCCTTTTGTTCTTGTATTACTAGAAAGGATGAATAGAAACNGTTTTTTTTTCTTTTAATGTACAATCTCAGTTAACAGGTTTTGTTACTTTAGCTTTCAAAGTTCAAAAATATAAACTCTCTAAAGTGCATAATTGTACTTACATTTCATATAAACTATCTGAAATTCTAGCAATATACCATGTAAACAGCGGTAACTAAGCATCAGAAAATGCTACAATCTCATCAGTTTAAAAATAAAATGGACTGTTCCCTACATATCATTTATCAAGATTTGTCAGGGGCAAAACCCAGCAAAACAGGTAATTTATCAGTACACAGTGCAAACAGGCTTTTAAAAATAAGCAGAGAAAACATGCTCCTGGGAAGCCTTGGCCCACTGGAAAAACGTACGACTACGAAGAAAGGGCAGAAGCTGCTTCTCTTGCCCGTAACCAGATGTCCAGGCCCAGATTCAGCAAACGCCCAGGCTGTAGTCCATCGTAATTCAGCAAAATGGCAAACGCAGACCAGCTCGGGGCGCGCGCTCACCACGCGTGCTTTTGCTTTGCCGACCTGGGCCTGAACACCACCAAACTGAGCCAGCGCTAAGGACTTTTTCATAACCCAACATCCTTTCCCATCCCACACTCCCACTAGCAGAGTGACACGGCAGCCAGTTTGGCTCAGCTGCTGTATCTAAAGTAACGAGGGAGAGCTGACTGCGCACACTGAGAGGAAGAGCCTGTAAGAGCAGGCTGAAGGACAAAGGCACAGCGCTCTTTTCCTGGGCTGCCCTGTGTTCAGACAGGGGTTTACCCTCGTCAGGCTTCCCTTCCAGTCAAACATCTCCAAAAGCAGTTTTTGAGCCCATTTGTCAGCCCAGTTTATGCACTCAAAGGATCAGTTTTGCAGAGGCAGCGCCCCACATCTCTCAAGTGATAGAAACTCTCTGAAAAGCCAAGCCCCAGGTCAGCACGCAAGTCCTCCAGATCCTCAGGAAATCTGAAATTCACGTCTTCACTGATTTTATGTAGAAAAGGCAAATCTGCAATCAGTAAAAAAAACCCCAACAACGTGGAAGTCCCCTTCCTAAGTGCTTTCAATAACACACATCCCTGCCTTACCCATCCAGACTAGTAATGGGCATGTGCAAACCCCCTGGGAGAAGGTTGCCTTTTGAAGTGTTTATGGGATCCTGAAGAGACCAAAGCACCCTCAGCATCAGTTTTGGCAAGACTTAACATAGCACATACAGCAAGTGGAAGGGGGTAAGTCTAAGTACCACAAACCAAATATATCTTTTTGTGAGCCCACTTGCCCATATAAAGAAGAAAGGGGGAGAAGTTGTTCTGGGGGTCCTCTTCTTGCCTCCTCCAGCGGGACTTGCGTGAGGCCTGGCTACGACGACTGGCACTGCATTTGATCTCAGCCATTTGGCTTCTGCACGTTAGCTCCCCAGGGGATCAACGCAAAAGAAAGCGTTACAAAAATGCTCTCCCTGGCACACCAGGGTCAAGCCCCGGCTCGGGGCAGAGCAAGTTGGTGCACACAAGCCTCCGGAGCGGGAAAGCGCGCCCAAGTGGCCCAGGTCTGCAGAACTGTGAGCCCTGGGCTACTTGGTGCATTCCTGAACTCACTGCCTTTCACTCCTTCAGGCAGCATCTGTCTGACACTAGTGCCTGTGTCAGGTGTCCCAGGACTGTCTTTTCTGAAAGTCATAAACGAATTTGAAAACATTGCATTGTCAAAACCTGCACCCAAGACACGGGCCCTTTCTATAGGCAGAGCACGGTTCTAGACTTTCAGTTCCCTCTACGCTGGTATACCACCAATACACACTGGGAAGAAGAGACCGTCCTCTGTTGCCACCATCACCATGTCATTGCTGCAGCCTACAGAGTCTGACGGTGTACATAAAAACCCAAAATTTAGGCTAGCGCACATGTATGACACCCACATGGACTGCTCAGCTTGGACTCTTACGTCTGCATCAGATGATGAAGCACACGTACTAACAGGGTGGGTCCTCCAGATATCTTCCAGATACTTGACACCAGACATTTAACTGACCAGCTACCAAAATCCCAAGGGATTCTCACTGAAAGCTTTTAAAACCTCTTTTCCTCCCAGTTGCTTAAACATGGTCATAATGTTACAGTATCACCTTCCAAGTGGAACAAGCCAGCAAGAACCTTGCGGTATGGCTCATTTGCTTTGCTATCCCGAACAGATCCAAGTACTTCCTTCTACTTCAGTTGAACTGGCCATTAAAAAAGTGGGAAGAAAACCCAACTCAAGCCTAGGCAAAACTGTAACTCACATCAGCTCTGGGTGATGACTGGGAGATTCTTACAGCTTTTATCTAGAGCAACAGAAGATGCTGGACTCCAAAGTCAGGTCAAAAGTCTGAGCAAATCTTTACTGTAGCTACAAAAGAACAGTCTTGGTGCTGCTATCTGACCTGTGCCTTCATATGAGATCAGTCGGGGCACTTGTCTGTTAAACTAAAGTAGAAGCTATGCGATGATTTAATCACTATTCATCCTACTTTGCCTCTTGCTACGATATCCTGGGAAAAAAGAACAGCATGGCTGGCTTTGATACTCTAAAATGACAGGATCTGTAAGCAAATCGAAACAGAAGGAACCCTTCAGTGAAGTCACTGAGCGCAGCATCATGTCTCCTACACTGGCAAACTCCATTTTGGGCATCAGGCCTGGAGAAAGAGTGGGCAACAGCAAGTGTAGAGAGCGACGGAAAGCCACCTTTTCTCTCCCTCCTGCCTCTGGGAATGGTCCTTCAGTTCCCAGGGAGCTCCTCAGCTCTCCCCAGCCAGCTCCCGCTGCATCCACTTCATGCATTTGTCCATTTGGTGATCTCTTTGTTTACTGGCAAAAACAATCTCCTCCTTTACATGATCTTGGAACTAATATCTCTTTTACTGATCAGGACCTCCAGCAGCCTCAGCTTGGCCTTAATCTGCTTGTATTCATTGTATTCTTCAGCCATAGGAGTGCGGTCTTCTTTCTGCACGTTCCTAGTGGGAGTAAAAGCAAATCATGAGGATTTCTGTAACACCATGTCTTTCCTCAGCAGCCTTCCTCTGTCCCCAATAAGACTCACAAAGCAGGTCCTCTCCTCCACTCCCTATCAGGGAACAAAACCAAAACTTTTATCCTTCGAAAGGAAAAAGAAAAGAAAAGAAAAGAAAAAAAAAAAAAAAGGGGGGGCAAATAAACTGCTCCAACAAAGTGTGGGACACTTGCATTCTGAGGCTGAACACAATCCCATGGTTCCAAATGCAAAACCTTATTTCAAGCATGCCCTACTTCTCTGAAATTGCCAGCCTCTACACAACAGTTGAAAAACCTTTTGGGAGCCATCTGAATGTCAGCCTGCTAGCATGGCAAAATAAAATACAGCTTCTCCTGACTCGGCAACACATCACTTACAGGAACAGGCATACTTGTGAAAAGGAAGATGACATCTGATCACATTTCTCTTAGCCTACATGAAACTCTGAAGTTTTCAGTGATTTTACAAGGACCTCTAAGGATGATGGCTGGTTACAAGAAACTAACATGATAATTTAAAGTATAAATATATTAAAACATTTTATCAGCTCGTTAATGAGGGCCATTTTCTGAGAACAATAACTACACTAAAGCAGAAATACTTGCTAAACTAGTGCCTGAATGCCTCACAGACAGGCAAGAACAGGACAGGAATCTAAAAATACATCATTAGGAAAAAAACCAATTATTCTATAACTGAGAAACTCTTCCATCATTCCTGTCAGCTGTGCTAGAGGCATCTGGATTTTCACAATCTGTACTTTTGCTTCCCACTGCTTGTCCTAAGACAAAGTTTTCAAAGAAGCCGTGGGTCCCTGAAGTTCTTTGGCAGGGAGATGTGGAAAGGGACGAAGTAATTCATTTTAATGGGCAACTGAATGTGGGTAAAACAGTGATGATGATGAAGAAATATGTAATAGTGAAGTCAGGTAACTTTCCATATTTGGAGGTCTCTGTAAATGCCAAACAGATTAAAAGTAGCTGAAGGACAGAGAGATAGCTGAGAAATTATTACCTTCCATTTTGTCGGAAAAAATTATCTTCGAAGTCTCTCAATTTTTTTCTGATTCGCTTTTTCTCTTCCCTGACTTCTTGGAGCTGCTCTAAGAGTTCAGGGCTGTTTGGTTTAAATATAAACAAGATTATACATATGTACACAATTATAACCAGAAACATACAGTAAATCTACAAATGTATGGTTGTACGTATACCAAGCAACAAAGCTGCTCCTGCAAGCAGCTCTGGCAATCTGATGTTACTTGCAACAAAAACGCTCTCTGAACTTAGGTCAGCAAAATGACCACACACTTCAGCCAAAGCCTCTCAGGAGGTCAAGTGTGCATTTCATAATTCACCACTAACTTCTATGAAACTTACTTGCTGCAGATGGGTCTGGTTTTGGTGACTTTTATAGGATCGAGATTCAATGGTCACGACTTAAGGCTACAACTTGTGTGTGTTTGCATCAGACCTAGGTGGTTGAAACGAGCAAAACTAGTTCAACTTGACCTCTCCAAAACCTGAAAAACCTTGTGGAATACAGGGTTGTTTTTATGATAAAGGCTTGCCACTGGTGAAGTGGAGCTACTGTTTAGTGCTAGAATCCAAAGATGCAGAAGTCAAATATCACTATCAGGACAAGGTCGTTTCTTCCCAAACCCTTTCATACGAGGGTCTCTTGCATTTAAAAATAAAGCGCAAAAGCTTCTGACTCAGATCATAAATGGAGGGAAAAAAAGAATCTAGACACTTTTCTGACAAGTAAAATGCTATCTTAGCAAGAAATTTAACTTTTTGCAGTTGCCTGTGAATTCAACATACATGGATGCTTCATGGAGATTTGACAGCCCCATATCCTGATTGCTCCTAGATGGCATCTTATCATCCACTGGGGAAATAAAGCCGTCAGCATCATCTTCTAGTTGATCCAAGAAGCTACGCACGTTGAAATCTGTTTTCATGGTAATTGTGAAATCTGGCTTCACATTGCTGTCCTCCTCAGACCCTTCCTCTTCTTCCTACAGAGAGGGACAAAGCACCCCCGTAACAGAACAGGTTACTGCTTCTCTTCTCAGAAACAGGTACCTCCTTTCACCACATGCACTGGGGAACAGATATGAAAAGTGGATAGGCAGAGCAAGCACTTTAATTGGTAAGCAATACAGGACACCAGAAGACCACCAGTAAGACACCCTATACCCAAAGCATGTCAGAGAAACCGCAACCACCAACTCAGACTGGTTAAGGAGACCCACGGCAATATTACCGAGTGAAAAAAATACCTTGGGTTCTTAGCAACCTGTTGCTTTGCCTAATTTATGTATTCTGATGTAAATAAAAACACAGACATTATGCACACCGTGTAAAGCATACCCGCTATCCTCTATGTTTCCCTACAAATACACCTGGCAGCGTACAGACTGCCAGGTTAAACCACAAAATATTCTCTCAATAGATGCAGCTCAATAGCTCTCTCTGATGGCTGAATTCAAGGCCTCAAATGCTTGTACAGTGCTATCAGTGAGCTCAGATCAAGTCTTTCAATGGCCCAAATGTGACCGACTGTAAAAGGACTGCAGTTGCTAACATGTTCCAGACATCAGCTCTGTGCCGTTTAGCTGGAATACGCTAAACATCGGAGTGGAAACACCCTGCCGAGTGCAATTTCCCCAAAATACGCTGATGAATTGGTCGTGTTCAAATATTTTGCAGAATTTATAGGCACAAGATTTTAAAGTCTGTCCTGCACTTAGTACTTGCTAATTGATAGTGCTCTCAAACGTAGCACTTGTCCTGCGACACTATCCAGAAATTATATGAATTTTCAGGGAACAGGGCTCAGTTTTCTCTTACTTACAGAGACTTTTCTAGAAGGCAATTTTCAACCTTAACATAAGGAATGAGGCATGACCATTACAGGAAGGTAAAAAAATGCCAGCATGGACAGTAAGTCTCTTAAATATGTATGTATGTGTATAAGTATTTATTTTACAACCATGTAACTCTAGCCAGGAAGGATCTAAGCACATGCAGCAATTTAAAAGCTTTTGAGGGCTCATGCCACTGAAGTCTTCAAGTGTATGCAAAAATATATTGTTGCACTGGGATCAAAAGAAGCCATTTACTTTTTTTCATGTGATTCCTTGTGAATAGTTCAATTATTCCTAAGAGATTGCTCCCACATTTCAAGCGAAAGGGGAGAAAGTAACAGTAGGACCTGGCATAGTCGCATTAAATCCTCAAAGTCAATGATTTATAAATGCATACATTTACATTTAATCAGAGTTTGCCCAGAGTTTTCTTTCTATGTTAAAGTTCTAGGCCATGAAAATGCAATGCAAAGCCACAGGCTGAGAATTACAACCAAGATGGAGGCTTGAAGATTAAAAACGATTAGCTGGAGAGAAGTTTTGAGTAATAATGATAAAAGATACAGAGATGTTAAAAAACATCTCAGGAAAATCTGCAGGGAACTTGTGAAGGTTAAAGCAGTATTTAGCATCTGATTAGGTAAAACCATTTCTCCAGACATAAATTATCTGGCTTAAACAGGAGGCACAAAACAGCCATCACATATTGTCCTTAAACCCTGCAAACAACTTCAGGCTGGGCTGTGGAAGGGAGACCATTGCTCACTGCCATTTACCAGTCCCCAAGCATGCTGTCCTGCCCTGCTGGGTAAGGGCAACTAGGGACCAAAGCAGGAGAACACTGATCCTGCTGCAGCATGGAGGAGGATTTGCTAAGTCAATCTAAGCAGTAATAACAGTACGCTTTATTTTAGGGGAATCTCTCTGGCACCAAAGGAGTAGCTCCCTTGCCCTTTCCTGGGAGAGCAAGTTGCTTCTGGATTCCCCTTCCAGAGAGAAAGGGACAACTTTCATAAGCAGTGTGACAAACTGCTCCCGAGGACAGATGCAAGGTGTAACCTGAATCGGTAAATCTGGCAGCAGTCTCTTCCCCACAGGCACCCACGAGCCAGCCTCACTTGCCTCACTCCAGGGCACCAGCGCACTACCCAAGCCAGTAAAGATTACTCTGGCCCAGAGCTCAGGAGCGAGCCTCCTGCCAATGAAAGCCCATGGGAGGAAAAGAAAGTGTAGAAATTTCACTTGTTTAGACCTCAGTGCCAAAACACTACATCTGGCTGTCACAAGACCTCTTAAAGCATTTTGATGTTTAAAATGAAAGAGCAAATTACAAGGATCCTTAGTGAGAACTCGAATGGAAATGGCCATCTAAGGCCTTCACTTTAAACAAGCGTCACGTGGGAATCTTATTTTAAACCTGCACTGGCATTTATACCTCGAACCAGAATGATCTTCATTGACTAGATCCACTTGGCTTGTACCTGCTTGGATCTTTAGGCAATCATGGGGCATTTAAATCTGCCCGTTACAAATATAAAATCTCCAGAGTATTCCATCATCAGCACTCCCAGCAAGCAAGCTTCCCAATAATTTTTTTCAACACAGACAACATTCAAGATATTGTAACCAAATCTTTGGTAAGGCTTCACCTCAAATCACCCTTCAAGCTTTTATCCAACTCTCCCAAATGCTTAAAAAACCCTCCTAAAATCAAAAAACCCGACAGTATCAGGGGCCCGTCAAGGTAGGTAGTGCTCTGCTCATAGTGGCCACCTATGCAGGGGTTAAGTTTTGGGGCCTTTTGGCAATTTCCCCTCTTTAGTTCTGAGCATAGTTCAGTGCAAAGCTGCCACCGCAGATTCACAAGGCCCCATTTAAGTGTTACTAGGCATTTAAGTGTTAAAAGGCTTAAGGCTGTCACCCCGATCTTCAGTCAGAAACCTCTCAAGGCTTGTATTCCCTGCAGGACACTGCTGAGCTGGTGTGATGCTGCCCTGGCGCAGCACCAGCCATGCCGGTCATCACAGATCACCGTAATTGATAGCTGTAAGTTTTGACTCTGGGTGCCAGCATAGGCGAAAAATAGAGAACACGCTAACAGAAACCAACAAAAACGCCCCCCACCAGATCACTACTGCAGACTTGATCCGGCAGTTATCCAGAAAATACTGAGAGCTCAGTGATGATTAACCAGCCTCCAAAGAGCAGATTAACATATTCAGTCTGCAGTCTGGTTTTAATGAATATGTGCCTCGAATAGTCCATTAATATACAATCTACTGTAACTCCCTAATAATCAAATCACCTTGGGTGTCCAGGTCTGCAGTATTTACACTGTTAACCAAACTCTGGCTGGATAACGGGTAAGTGACCCAAGTGTGCCAAACCACTTTTTGCCCGTTACATTGCAAGGGTAACAAAAGCAAGCCAGGGCCCAGCTCCACGTTGCATGTCCTGGTCAACCGTGGTCAGCTTCTCAGGGGAAGAAGGCCCAATAGCGTAGCAGTCTTCACCACCAAGAATTACTACCCCACATCAGCACGAGAAAGAAACACAACAATCCTGCCACCCAAATCTGACCAAGTGTTAACTAGCAGAACAGAGTTGTTCTTGCTTCCATTCTCATGTGACCTGGTTAGAAATACCATTCACAAGGTGGTGACCAAGAGCCCTGGATAAAATAAGCCCGTGAATGGGAGTAGGTATGGATCCCGTAAGTGCCCTGGTTGGCTCCACGTGCGAGTGTTAGTTCTGTGAGAGCTCATTCCTGCCACGGTGCTGTGTGCAAGCAACAGAGCTTTGGAGTGAGAGAAACTACCACAAAATAAGTTAGTGTCATTAAAAAGAAAGGAGGAAAGCAAGAAAAAAGCAACGTACAAAGGTAATTGTGATTTTTTTTTTTTTTTAAAGCAAAATAAATTATGTGCAGGTGGAGGGGGAAGGAGAAGGATGGGAAAGAATGCAAAGCCAAGGATATACTGTAGTCTTATCTACAACAAGGGAAGAATCGATCAGAACTGGCGAGGCTTAAAGCAGCTACTGATTTTTCACGAGGACACTGCAAAAAAAATCAACACTGATGGAAAAAAAATATCAATCAATCATTCTCTTTCATTGGTATAAGGGGAAAACTGATGCAAACTGAGCAATTAGTTAGCAGCTGGAGGTCTTCACCTTTATCTCCTTGAAGAAGGAAGCTGTTTCGCCCTCGATAATTGGCTGCAGCAAAGGGCTTCTCCGCTTGCTGGAGGGGGAACCCTGTGACAGGTGTTAACAAGTACGTTACATTATGAACCCCTTTCTCCTCCACCACCTGCTCTCAGCTCATTCTCACCCACACATTCACTCTCAGCTCATCACTTGGCCATCAGGAGAAATGTACTTCTTAGAGAAGAAAAACATGCCCGGCAAACCCCCTGAACCTTGGGCTGTTTCCTCTCAGGGTAGAACATCACTGCCAAATACTGCTAAGAAAAAAAGCTGGGATGCTGGAATACTAGCTGGGTGGGAACTGCAAAGTAAAGGCTGCAAGAAGATAATACCCAGTGCGAGGCCGACACACACACACACATCATTTGGTTGGCTCTCCAGAGCTACAGCATAAGCCCAACTAGACTCTCCAAGGCTTGCTTTCCAGAAGCCTGACTTCC
Organism: Scopus umbretta; assembly: GCA_013400535.1. Lineage (NCBI taxonomy): Eukaryota > Metazoa > Chordata > Aves > Pelecaniformes > Scopidae > Scopus > Scopus umbretta. Next base: position 74,896 of record VZTL01067022.1, on the reverse strand, counting down.
CACTGAAGTGCATAATGATGTAGAGATGGATTTTCAAATGCATCCTCCTCTGCACAAGCCTCTCGCTGCTCCCACTAGAGGGGCTGGGGAAAGCCAGTCTTGTCTCTCCTCTGCTAGCCACTGTACAATTTCAGTTTTGTGTCTAAACAGATCCTGACCTCTCTTTTGAGAGCTTTCCATTAAACTGCCTGTACACAGCTACACTGTTTCTTCCTTCTGATTGCCAGCACTGTCTTCACAGCACACATTTTGGGGAGTACTTTACATATTCAAGGAAGAACAACTTTTTGTTTTGTTTTAAATGCAGGACCACCTCCCACTATTTGCAGAAAAAACCCCCACTTCTCAGTGTGACTGCACTGAGTAATGCTGTGCCAGTCCATTCACTTCACTGGCGGTCTAGGAAAAGCGGCCAGGACACGAGCGCTGCTTGGGAACAGCAAAAAAAGTAAAGAATCATCCATTACAGAGTAAACAGGAACCATCATAAAACAATTATCTTTCCATAGACAGGCTAAAAGTATTCTGCGTGTATTTTTTAGATCAAGTAACTTTTAAAAGAAGTGGCCTACACAAGTTGTCTAAAATTAGAGGTGGTGCATTTACTCCCTAGAGTGGTATATTGGATTCCTTGCTGGTGACAGTGCCTCCTTGCCAAAGCACCACCTTGAATGAGGGAATGTCCACCACTTGCAGGATCTCTTAAATACCAATGAAGTGTCAGGAGACTGTTGGCCCCTTCTCTCAGTCCAGGACACTGGTATCTCCTGTGGGACCCACACAAGTCTGTTGTTCCTGACATACAATCCTCTGTAACCAAGCAGCATGGAAGACCTACAGCTGAGTGGACTGGTAAGGAAAGGGAAGTGAGGCTGTAGCCAAACACAAGATGATGAAATACCAGCAGCAGCCCAATGGAAAGAGGAGAAACAATACAAGGTGAGATGTACCCCATGGCTCATGGGTGGGTGCTAGAGTCCCTTGACCAGCTTTGCCTGCCTTCACCGTGTCATCGATTCACTCATTCGCTTGGTCTTTGAGTGATAAGGGCGGCCGGGACTTGGTCTTAGTGATTGTGGTGTATGCAAAAGTGTGGCGATTCCTGTTTCCTCAGCTCTAAACCAAAGAAACAGCCCCCAAAAGAATGCTCTACTCACAATGATAGGGATGGTGTTGGCTCTGGAGAGGATCTGCTTGACCAAGCGATACCTGTCATACAGTGGCTTCATCACCTGTCGCTCATTTTTTGTAACCTGGAAAGGAAAAAGAAGCGAGATCCATGAAGCCTGCAGCAGATACTCCACTCCATAACGCACGTGCCTGTGATCACTGCTAGTCAGAGGGGGCTTAAAGGGAATTTCACAAGGATGACAGGTCAGCAGCATTAGCCTTGAAACTGGTAATGCAAGTGCTCGTGTACGTCATTGCATCTCCTGTCCCAGGTGCCAGATGAAGCAGCACTCAAGCTGTGGGGTACTTGTAATGTGGTTGTAAGAGACAGATGGTTTAAATGACTAACTTCGATATCGTTTGTCCACAGCACAAAATGACCCATAGAGGCAGCAGTCTGTGCTTGTAATCACGTCTACCATTATAAGGCACAACATGAGGTTTCCCACCCTTATTCTTGTTGCTGGGACATCAGAGACAGCGTTTATAACCCAGGAAAAGAGAAAGGAGCTGCACTGACTGGATACTGCAATGAAAGGAGACTTTCCCAGGTAAACTACAGATTTCACAAAAGCTGAATTTCCAGCTTTGATATTCCTCCTAATTTCCTGTCTGAGACAGCAGTGCTTCATCTTTTCAACCCCCCTAACCTTCCCCTCCACCCCTCCTCCCAGAAACCTTGCTGGGGAGAAGTTACCACAATGCTGAGAAGGGATGAAGGTGCCAGGGCTGCATGGACTACAGAACAGTGCTGTTATGCCTACCCCAACCCTTCCTTACATTGCTCTGTCCCTAACTCCACCCCTCCTAGCTGCATGTCACGCTCCCTCCTCAGTTTGAGAGTGTTGGAAATGCAAGTGTTCATTTCTGTTTTTCCTTCAGATCCAAGCTAAGCCAAAAAAAATCTCAGTAGTACTGACAGTGCAGGAGAAGGGAAGACCTAACAGACAGTAGCTAGTATGGGAAAGCAAAGGTCTGTCCCACTAAGTACTAGCTGTGAGGAAGTTGGGTTTTATTTCTTCAATGTTTTGTTACAGCAGGGTTAGAAAACAAACAAAATACTCAACAGAACCAACCTTACCATCATCTTTCTTTGTATTCAGCACTGTCTGACCCACATCCTATGACTGTCCTTCCATTAGATCTTTTGTCTAACTTTAGATTATAAAGTTCTTATGAGGGGAAGCTTTAACTGGTTCTGATGTCATGCCTATCTGCCTCAAGGCTTTTTACTGCTGCTGATCACCAGAGCATCTGAACAGCTGCTGAATAAAAATCAACATCAATAGTGTAACCCCTAGCGAGCTTTGTACAGTCTCCCTTTCTACAATAGAAATAGGAGGAAAGGGAACACAGCTTGAGACAGGGAGGAAATTTTAAAATGAACTGTCTTTTATTTGGTCTGCAGTTGACTTTCACTGGAGTAAGCTTTCTAAAGCTTTCACATCGTCCCTCCAGAGCAGGAGAGGGTGTTGGTTTGCAAGGGGCAGAAGAGCTGTAAGTATTGCCAGGAGTCGGTCTGGCAGGGATGAACTCCAAGAATCTGGAGGCAGCATCTTCCTTCTGATAACCAAGCCTATTTCCTAGTTGAGGGCAGATGAATAGGGAAGAAGAAGGAAGACCTTTTTCTTCCTTTCTGAGTTCAATGCAAACATCTCCAAGCCTGGTAAGGGGCATACAGATGTGCAGTCTAGAGCTTTACAGCCTTCATATCACACACCTCCAAAGCACAGTCGGGCTCCGATACCCGACAGCCTCAAGCTGGCTGTTCACTGAGTAAGCAGCTCACATGGATTAGAGGGATGTGAGCAGCATCAAACAATTCACTCAGCCCTCTCTGTATCAAGTTTCATGTTGATGCGTCTGCATTCAGTTGCACTGGCTAGCAAGTTGCCTCCAACTTCAGATGCTTCTCTGGAACCAATCAAGCATACAACTGGAGAATCTGGGTAGCCTATATATAGATAAAAAAATATTATTCCTAGCTTTACTAGGTTAGCAGTTAGTAGAACAGGAGGCACAGCACTACTGTTGGTTCAGACAGTCTTTGTTACAAAAAAAACCCAAACCAAACCAAAAAAAACCCACCAAAAAACCCCCTGACTATGCTGGGGCTGAGTACCAAACCCTCAATTAACGACATTTCAAAGTCGATAAATAGCACTGCTCTGCACAGAAAAGTAAACATAAGCCTTGGAATGGCCAAAAATTCCTTAGGTATGTTGAAGAATGGAAAAAATAAATGACATGCTTCAGTGTCTGAATATCAGTATGAAGAACACAGAGAACTAATTTAGGCATTGGAAGTTAAGTGTATTGGGCCCGAGTCAGCCCTGTCGACTTACACCAGCACACTTAACAGAAAGCAGATTCTGAAAGAAAACATTTAGCACATGGGCAAACTGTCTCACCAGACAAACATAAGTAGTACCAGCAAAACTTGAGTATATTTTGGGAGAACATCAAAATGCAAAGAGACTGTTGGAATAATGGAGCCTTTGACACAACCCTGGGGCATGCTCAACATGGCAAAAGAGCAGCAGCCAAGGAATGAGACCACTGCTTGCATTGTTAGAGCAGCTCGATAATTTCTGCAGAGATGGACTTTTTGGCTTAACTAAACCAGTTCAATCCCACCTTTGCACATTCATCTATCACTGGCACAGAAAGACCCAGTTGCACAATAAATCTGAGCTCCATTGTTTTTCTTTAGTTAAATATCTTTAAGAAAAAAAAAATACTTGGCTGAATTATCCCCATTCTCCTCAAGCTTTCAGTACTTTTCCACTGCTGCAGTGCCAGGAGCTGGGAACAGCAAAAGCTGATCAGCTGCAGTCTTCCTTTCAGTTCAGTGTTGCTAGGTATAGACTGCTTACTTAAAACCAAACAAATTAAAAAGCAGTTGAATAAATAAAGCATCAGGGGAGGAAAAAAAAAAAAAAAAAAAGGTATGCGGANNAAAAAAGGTATGCTGACAAGCTAGGCTCTGGGCTTGCTCTCTTTTTAAATAGATTTAAGTGACTTCACTTCAAAGGGATACCACCTGTTGATTCATATCATTGTAAAAGCAGCAAAAGCAGACTTGGTCTCATGGAGAAGACAGGGAAGGGTAAATGGATTCCCTTGTGCTGGCCTTTTGCTATTTTACACAAGAATAAAACTGCATGTCCTCTCATATAACTACGCTGTTTTCAGTTGCTGCTGTATGTGACTGTACAATATCAGAACTTCATGAAGGCATTTAAATAAATTAGTGAGACTTTTTAAAAACAATGGACAAAGGAAGAAATAATTCAGGAGCAAAAGGAAGGAAGAAATCGGGAATCCCATGCAGCAGCAGAATGACAGATATGTCAGCTGCACTAATCAAGTACTCCTTATAAGCAGCAATTTGCTGCTCCCAAGCCACTGCTCAAGGGATTAGCACCACTCTCAAATTAAGTTACTTTGCCTATACAGCTGGTAGCAAAGACTATAGTGTCATCAGTGAAAAGAGGAGGAGGGATTCATACAAAGCCAACTTGGTGGCCTGGAAGCCACCATGTTTCTGCCACAGCAGAGATCAACAGGACACAATACTTAATTCTCTGTCTTCACAAATAATTTTCCTTTCTTAAGATCAAATGTGCAAGAAACCTCATGCCCTTTGCCTCCACTGGCACATGGAAAAAAAGATCCATTTCTCAGGTGAAGAATGAAATCTCCTCTCAAATTATGCTGTGATGCTGAGAAGACAAACTGTTTCATGAATCCTTTGGTACAAGAGGTTTGTGGAATAGCAAGGTGCAGGTGCCTCCCTACAAACAGCAAGGTGTCAGGAGAAACAACGCTGTAGCTTCTCTAAGAGGGAGCAATGTATGCATACCTGTCTCCCCAGTTAGCCATTAATACTAGCAAATTGCAAAATTCCTGGTTGGATGGGGGACCACACGCAACTATTCCTGTGCAGACTGTATTCCCAACAAAGCTGGTGAGTCCACTGGGCCACAAGCTGAATGTCTGTTGATCCTGGCGAGCGTGATGCCAAAATAATACATATTGAGCCTCATTCAACTTTTAGGCTCGATCCTACAGGTATCTGCCAAGTCCAGCACTGCGTACAAACATCACCTTGCTGAGAGCAGACTCCTCAGTAGCAGCAGTACTGAAGGATCAGGGAGGTGGATTAGAGGATGCACGTGTGGTTTGAACAGCAAGAAGTTCTGGTGACTGTGACATCAAAGAAGCATTAGGGGGATCATTTACCAGAGACAAAGACAGACAAAGATGTACTTTGAAAAAAATGCTGCTGTACATACCGGTCTGCCGTGAATGCTTTCGTAATACAGCAAAGCTTTTTGAAGAGCCACTTTTTCAGCTGCTATCTGATCTCTTGTCATGTCCTATGAAAAGTGGCACAGAGAGATAGGAGGAAGAAAAAAAAAGGTCAGATTCCTGGATTCAAACAATACTGATCTGTGGCCTAACCAAAGTCATGTCGTTTTGACATTAATAATTTGAAGACTCATTTCTGCCTTCCCGTCATCTTTTCCCAGGTATGTTGCCAAAGACACTGTTAACATGAGCAGCACCTTATGCACAGCGCAGGCAGATTAAAACATATAAACTTTGCATATGAAGGTATTTTATGTACCTCAGGGGGATTCATCAATTATCAGTCTGCTTTGAAAAAAACAATGGTATTCGACTTGTAATGATGGTGGCTCTTTTTCAGTTAAGATCCAAAGTGTAAATTCTAAAACAAAACACATGTTCTTTCTTTTTCTCCAAGACTGAGACAAGCTCCAGTACCTCTTGCAAAGCTTGCCATCTTTGCTTTGACTGCCACAAACACGCTTTACCAAGAACTGAAGAGCAGTCAGACCGCCTCCTTCTGCCAATTCTGCTATGGAGTGAAAAGCTCTGGCAGACAGACTGAGGGGACCAAGCCAAAAAAAGGGCAGACAGTTGGAGAAGACTTTCCTAGCTAATTTTGCCAGAGTTCCCCCACTGAACTTGCCTGACACTGAGCCTTCTCTCCCTATCACAGCGTGAAATACTATCACAGGCCCTCTTTAAATGGCCAGGCTGTGGATTCTTGCTACTGTCAGAAAAGAGCCAAACACGCGCTGCGTGTATCATCATCTTCTGCAGACCTAGTAAACAAGAGATAATGCTGTCTGCCCCTCTCTTACAAAGCACCACACAATTTACATGTCAGCAGACTCAAGGTCTTCACTTACAAGGCTGCCCAAACCTCAGAAACTAGCAACATCAGGCCCAAAAGGCCTCCTTGTTGATAACCCTCAGAGATTACAGCAGCTAACAGAGCTCAGTGTGAAACTCCGAAGAGCAGCAATAAAATGCCCTGAGAGGAGAGCACTCAGCTTTGGAGTGAACTAGAAGAAAACAGACGACCCAACCTCCAGAACCACTGGAAAACTCAGAATTTGTCAAAAGCCTTTGGACATAACAACAGAAATAGCCAAATACAGGGCAGGGAATATTGCAATAATTCAGAAAAATTACTTGGAATATACAAGGATCAGAAAAAGAACACACAATGACAATTCGATAGAAACTGAGCTCTGGGAAAGAAATCAGATACTAGAGGCAGAAGGAAAGAAACTAAAGCAAGTGAGCCAGGAGTAAAGGTTGTAGACTTTGTGACGAAATGTAGAAGACTACAGGGCTTTCACAAGTGATTGTGCAGTCACGAGTTACCTACTCGTACTTAAAGGCCTAAATCTGATCTGTCTACATTATACCTTAATATCTTCAGGTCGGTTTGTCTCTGTTCGTTTTTCTTGAAGCTTCTTCTGGATAGAATCAAGGGTCACTTCCACTGCAGGCTTGGCAGATTTATCTGACAGGTCTTGCTTCTTGTCATCGTCCTTCTCGAGCTGAGAGCCGAAGCTCTTGGGGAGCGTGTTGCTCCGCTGACGCACAACAGGGCCAAGGTCTTCCTCTGATATCTTCAGTTTTGACTCTAAACAGGGACATTTGGGGGAAGATGAGTAATTTTTCTTTTTTAAAATGTGACAGTAACAGGATCGCTGCCTAACATTAAAATTAAATGAGGCAGAGTCCAGCTGCCCCGTGAAGGCACCCCAGTGGTGGCTGCTCACCTTTAAGTTGCTTTCGGAATTTAGCCAAATCATTTGTCCATTTGAGCACTTCAGGGTTGGCTGCTTTGTCACTGTGGGAAGGCTGGGAGGAAAGAACAGTCATGATGAATCTGTGTTAAACCAACAGAAGAGACCCACTGAAACAAGCGTGCGTAACAAAAAGAGGTACAACGGAATCTGGACCCAGCATGGAGCATGGACACTGGCTTCTGACTGGCACCTGCATACCTCTCACCAGCTCATTTCAGACCTTGCTTTAATTGTTTCTGCCTGTCACAACACTGTCTCTCAGAGGCATCATGAAATTGAATTTTATTTTTTTTTAAAAAAACAAAACTTCTGATGGCAAACATTAAGTTGTAGGAGTGGTTCAGAGAGCCAGATATACATTGGAAACCTTGTGCCTGTTGTTTCCTAACAAGAGTGTACCTCCAAAATAAAGGAAGCCTAGCATGAATACTTTGAGAAGCGTTAGGACGCATGTATCCACATCAAAGGCTGCCTTACATCCAAAGACACTGAAATAACCCAAATGCTAGGCTACAGCAAGCTCTGAGCATTTCTTCCATCCTTTCAGTACAATCCTTTGTGGTTTATATCACCAAAGATGAACACAGGCAAAGCTTTAGTTCCTTAAAAAGCTTTCTGCGCATCAGAAGGGCATATCAAAAATAATGAGAGTACAGTACGCTGCTACTGCTCAGCAGCTCTTGACAGTGGTTCCTTGCTCAGGAGTAAAGGCAGCTGCTCTCTTTTCTCTGCAATGCACTGGTGTCCTGGGATTACCATCACGCAAATGAGATGCACAACTGTGGTTCCCATAAACTGAACTTGAATAAATAAACAAACAAAAGTTTAACATAGCTATTTCTACACAATGAGTGTGTGCTTTCGGCACAGTGTCTTAAGCAGTGATCAAAATCCTATGAATTTATTAGGCTATCTCTTGTGTTGCACTGATAGTACATATTGCCTGGAAAAGTAATTTGCTTGGTATGGATGCATATTTTCTTTTTTTGGGCCGCAGCTTTTTTCACCTTTTTTTTTTTCCCCCTTATAAAAGCTTTCAAGCCCTCTGTGAGTTTGACAGACATTCCTGATTGTCCCTTCTCTTTTCTGCTAATGCATACCTCTCCGCACAAATGCTTAACTCCTAGAGACTCACTCTGTATTTCCTCTCCTCTTCGAATTTGTCCTCAAATTTCCTGATCTTTTTCTTCAGTCCCTGAATCCTCCGCGTGAGTTGTGCAGGAGTAAGGTCCTCTCTGTCATCTTCGTAAGATCCCAAAGATGAACTCCGCCTCCTACCAAGAGCAGACATTGCAAGAGGAGCTTATCCAAACAGCCACAGTACACCTTCATGCAGAGAAGGCCACTTAAACTTCATGTAAATAAAGGCAAATCCCACAGAAGTGAGAAAGTTACGTCGCTACTCTGTAATGACAGATAGCAAAAGATGCTGTAGCAGCCTCTTTCAGCAACAGCAACTCCCTAGCTATTAATTCACAAAATCAGAAACGATTAGTTACCAAGAACTTTTCTAAAAATATCAGCTTCCCGTCAGTAGGAACAGAAACCCAAGACAGCACAGCTATCTGGTGTATGTGATCCAAAGAGATGTTGCTCCATGCAACTGTCCAAACCCTTTACAGCTGGGTGCGAGAGTCAGCACAGGCAAATCACAACCCACCTCATGAACGAATGAGAATTTGGAGGGGAAGGAGGCACTTCTGTATCATCCAGGTACTGCTGGCTCTGTCCATAGGCATAGAAGCGAGGGGACAGCATAGGATCGCTGTCCTCATCCAGAAGCTGGCGAATTAAGCGACCGGCCTGCGGGGAAAGGCGAGCCTCATCTGAGTCTAAGCCGTCTCGCTGCCATGAGGAAAGAGCAGGGATGGGCTCTGGGAACAGTAAGACAAAGGCTGGTTTTATCGTTTTTGTTTTACATGTACGACAGACTCCAGGCAACGTTTCTAATGAACCCCGACCTGTTTGTCCTGGACCACGATTCCTTGTGGTCAGGCGTTCTCTGGGTCATTATTTGCATCTGCCCAGTGTGCAAAGCAAGGCAAAGTATTGACTGGCCACAGTGGGTACTCTACACAAACATAAATGATCTCCTAGGTGCAAAAGAAAACTGTACCCAAAAGTTGACCAGTAATTACCACAGACTGACACCAAATGAGGCTATCACCAGCCAGCACCTTTGAGGAAAAAGTTATGCTGGACAAGAGAGAATTATTGGCACATGACAATATAAAGAAGCTAACTGGATTACTGGAGGATTTTTTTTTTCAGTTGCAGGATGTACAAATGCTGTAAAAGAATAGAACATTAATTGTCCTCCCATAGCCTCCAGCACTCCAGTATGACCCTGCCGCCAGCTATTAGAAATGTGAAGACTAGGAGTAAGCACAGGTTCTTCTAGTCTGCAAGGAAAAGGTGTCTCACATTACTACCTGTTCCACAGGGTGCCTAGGCTACAAACTAACAATGATGGTAATATGGTCTGAGCTTCCCACCTTTTCTCTTTCACGTGCAGTCCTGCTGCTTAACAGCATGGTAGAAAAGTGAGGAAATCCTCAGTCCCTTGGACGATCTAACCAGCTGGAACTAAAAGCAATATTCTACAGTGAGATGGCGGACTGGGAGAGAAAGGGAAACCCAACTTAGCATTGCTGATTAGCATAGCGGAGCCCACGGAAAGCAATCGCCTCAATCTTGTGATCACTCCCTCCAGATGCCATAAGGAGTCTAACGTTTTGTGTTCAGATAGTTTACTAAGCTGATTTGCATGCTCCTACTTAGCACCACAGGATTAGACAGTTTAAGAGCCAAGCTTTGAACTTAAAAATCTAACAAATAGTTTTAGAGCCAAGTAACAAAACAAAACCCGTATAGAAAGCTTGCAGACCAGTCATCAGCCTCATTATTTACCATGCCTAGTGTGTCTACTCTTCTACCACAAAGTGAAGAGGCTTTTGAAGTTATCAATTTTGAAGATTAACATTTTCATAGCTCGGAATGGGTTGCATGACAATTCCCTTACAGAACCTCTACGTTGTTTAATATTCTCCCCCATGTACAATTCGGGCAGCACAAGATCATCCACAATTCAGTAATGACAGGCTCAGTGATATTTTGCCTGTACAGAGCATCAGATGATGCTCTCCTCCTCTTCCCTTCTTCCTTAGCACATGAATATAAATGGCACACCTCTGCTTAGACGTTGGTGCTTCATGCAAACTGATGTGTTACTCTGAAGGGGATGGCTGGAGGTTTTTGCAGAAGAGTCTCTCGCAGGTGGTGTGATAAGCAAAGCACATACAAGCCTGGCTCGCAGAGGCTACTTTGATGAGGTGTGCAAGTCCTAAGTGTATGTAGGCTGTCTTGCCATGGACTGGAAAGCTTATGCAGCCTGCACTTCTCTCAGTTAATTTCTGGAACAAGAGTTTTTTCTAAGCTGCGTTCAACCTTGGCAGTTCCTAATACCTGAAATAATTTGCTCAAGGAATCTGATAAGAAGGAAGGTGAAACGAAGGGCAAACCCTTCAGCCAAACTGCTACACTTTGGTGCTGCACACTTCCCTGAATCTTTCATGATTTCAGGAAGGTCATTACAAGACCTTTTCTAGCAAAATAAAGGCTAATAACACAAAAAGAGCAAGTTTGATACATTTGACTAGCAGGAATGAGGTTAAGTGATGCATGTGATTTTCCCAGACATCTCTCACTGGCAATTTTTGTTAAACACTCTCACCCCAAACAGAATTTGCTCTTGGAAACCGTTAAATCACACCTCTATGGGATTTACATAGATGGAATAAACTTGGAAGAAATTAGCAGCATACTTAGCAGTAACCAAATTAAGCTCCTACCACACCAGCTAACAAAGCCATTATTAATCATGCATGATGCATGTGACTTTGTCTCAAGGTGGATTACTATACCAGATAGCATGCGACATTCAGGGAATTGCAATGGCTCAAACAGCCTCTGATCAAACCCCAAAAGACAGCAAAGCACTTTACGCAAGACAGTGGAGACTGAGGTATGTGTACTTTCTATTTTGTTGATTTCAAAATCCTGCCCCAAAAAAGAAACTCATGTTCCAAATGAGAAAGCATTAAAAAGGAGAAGGAAAAAAGTCCAAAAAGGGAAAATCAAATTTGAGACTTGACAGAAGAAACGGCTGCTATAGAAAATCAGCTGTCTTTAACGCTCACTCCTGGAAGGCCTGACTCTATAGTAACTTGTTTCTCTCGCTGACTGCAAGTATTTAGAAGAAAAAAATCTCATCTGGACACAAAATGGCTAATCCCCCCAGAAAGTAACACAGCAATTAAGTAAGGAACATATTTAGATACGTAGAATTATGGATTTTACCGACATCAGATCACCAAGTGGACTAGAGCTGTAGTCCAACTGCTTTCTCTCTCATACCAGCCAGGTGCCAGACGCTTCAGCTGGAAGCACTGGAATTGCTGGATTACACAAATATACAGGAACCTGCTAAGGGTAAGCTGCTGCTTTTTCTGACAGTGCACAATCAATCAATTCCTGTTTAACAGAATACATAATATCTTTTGTTACTCATTTATCCAAGATAGCTATCAAAGTTTTGAACCTTTTCTGAAGACTGCTAAATTCCTGGACTTAATGGTTCAGGTCTGAAGTATCTGCCATCAGGATTAATGTCACCCTCTCCCTTTTCTGCTAATTGAAGAAAATCTCAGTTAAGAATGTTTTACCTTTCCTTTGCCATTGACTTGACAGAGCAGTTACCCTCATTCATCTTCTGTCTTGAAGAGATCTCTCCTGCTCAGAGAAAACTCTCAGTTTTCTACTCATCTGTATATTCTTTCTATGTACTATTTTTTCCCCTATTTTCCATAATGACAATCTTTCATGAAAAAAAAATATTTGGGAATATTTGACCACCATGGCTGTACCAGTGCAGAGAAAGAGTGAAAAAATGTTCTATTTCTTGGTCAGCCTGTCAGTGCATTTCTTTTAGGTATGCCTTCTCTAAGCTGGCGCAGATGAAGTGAAATACGCTGGTATTGAGCCTGCAGTCCTTCAGAAGTGCTGCACTCCCTCTCAAAATCCCACAACCAGCTAATCTTTCAACAAAGCTGTCAGCCATCTGCCAGGTGTTGCTCTGCAGAACTCTGTAGGCACGCATACGCCTATGGCAATACCACCTCTCTGCCAACCTGCCGCATAGAGGGCTGGAGATATTAATAAACCTGTTATCATGCGAGAAGGAAGAAAGATTAATTGTATCAAACTGGTGTATTATTGGTGAGCACCAAGCCGTCTTGCTGACAAAAATTGACTTTGTTTATCATTACATCGTATATTTGCCACAGGGTTACTGGGGGCTGCAGGGCCAAAGAGGGGTGCCCACACACACATCCCACCTGAGATGCAGCCAGCAAAATGCTGCAGGCATCTCCTGTTTCCCTCCCTGCAGCCACACAGCTGATATATGTTCCTAACAGTGCTTTTACATGCACCCAACTGACAAACAAAGGAGGCCAAATCTTAGCTGCTGTAAACTGAAGTAGGTCTGGAGGGATTAAAAAGCCTAAACTAATTACAACACCTGAGGTCCTAGTATTAAATCCCACTTGAAAGACCCCAGAAAGACCTCTCATAAAGAAGTAAATAAAGCAATTTAAAACCCCAGAACATTAGTAGCTCAGTAACAACCTATTTTACTCATCTTATAAATAACTGTTTGAAAACATCCTTGTTTGAATACATCAGGAGGTATTCCTCCTACGTAGATCAAAAAGAATGACCCAAATAAAGAGCTACCAAGCCTTTTCAGTTAGTGAGATGACACATCTCTCAGCTGGCAAGCCAACTTTGTATTTTGTTTATAACATCATAATAAACAATGAAAATACATGTTTTAAAATAGTGGTGCTATAAAATAAAAATCAGTAAACAATGCAATTATTCTTTTCTACACACAGTAGTAAAAATGCAGTGTGTTTCATCACCTTTTGATTTCTTATGCTAAAGAATGTTACACACAAATATACTGATGTTTGTATGTCCACAGTGTTGAAAAAAAGAGATCTAAATCCAGCTTCCCTGTTGCTATACTCTTTGGATTTTTATTTTTTTTTTTATTACTCTCTTCTTTTTTTCCAGTGGAAAGTATCAATTAAGTCAGTGTCGAAACTATTTGTAGATCAGCTTCACCCTCAGGGTCTCAGTGCTACAATAGTTGAGTTTTCAACACAGAACTCAAACTGCGTTTTAAACTTCCGCCTTTATTCTTTTTCTTCAAGCTTGAAAGTTTGTAGAAAGATGTCCACTGCATGTTTCAGAAGTGCTTATCACTGCAAACTCTGCTTGAAATTTCATCTACAGAACTTTTTTAAAAACAGTAGTAATTGGGTGATGTAGGCAGCAATCACACGCATCGTATCGATTTACTGAACTGCCTGTTCAGCTCCAAGCTGCCGACAGGGCCAGCCGCTGTTACGGCGAGCAACATACTTCCAGATTTTCCTTGAGGGCAGGATAGCAAGTTCTGGGCATGAATTAGAAACATTTGGTAAGAAATCTGCACAATAGTGCTGGACTGTGAGAGAACACTCTGTCCTCCTCACTCACAGCACTCTATTCAGACGTAATCCATAACAATTAAAAGCCTTTGCTGTGGAAGTAGCTCTGAAAACGCTTGCTCGCAAGCCGTCTCAGCTGGCACCGACTGACTGGCTTCGCAGGCAAGCCTAGCAGTCAGACATCCCAGTTCAGACAGACAGCTTGGTTCACACCCAGCTTGAGAATAAAATTATTCGATTTGCATCCACCAAATGCACACTAGTAAAATACTTCTCTCGGACCATGGCAAATGCACCTAGGCTAAGTGTTCAGCACCCTGCGTTTGGCTGGGGCACTGCTCACACACTGTACTACGTCAATGGCCTGACGATTGCTACACATACACCCCTGTATGTAGCAGGCAAGTCGGATGCGGAAAGCAGGCGCATGGCAGAGCGTGAGCCTATGCACTGGAGGAAGCGGGAAGCAGATTTCTCTGTCCTCTCTCTGCTCAGTTTTAGGTAAAGGGAACATAGCCTGGAGAAGTACAGCAAACCTCTCTCCTCTTGTGTACAGATTTGACCATGCTGTGAACTTAAAAAAACCCAAACCAAACCAAGCCAAAAACCCCAAGCCTGGTAAAAATTACTTCTAGCATAACAGAAAAGGCAGGGGGCCCTGCCAGCTCACCTGGCAGCAGTTATCACAGTTCTGTGTCCCTGAATGAGGGTTTTTAAGGCAGCACTGGTCTTAACATGATGCAGGGTCTGCCCGAGTGACAAATAAAAGCTAGTCAACGGACAAGGTTGTCTTGTATAATCTTGTGCCCATTCTTCAAGGCCCTTTCCTAACATTTGACTGGAGGCAGTAACAGCTACAGCTGAAGGCAACCCCTCAACCTGTAATTGTTCTCACAAGCCATTTGTGAAAGGCCCAGAGGTTGCCCTGGTCACTAGATGCTCTCTATCTCCTGCAGGACCCTGTCCCCAAGAGTCACCTCAACAATGTCCTGAAGGAATGGGTAATTCCCTGTGAGATGGGCCTACCAAATTCCCTACAGCAAAGCAACAAATAACTCAGCGTTACTGTATTTAGAGGCACAGTCCTTTCCCTTTTCCCCGGGGATGCAGCCAGAGCTGCGACACAGATCCTGAAGAGACGTGTGAAGGTTTGAGTGACACAGACTGGCAGAGGAAGGAAGGATGCCCTGGCTGTTAGAGCTCGGGAAGAGTGGTACAACACTGCCTTGCAAAGCCAGCCTCAACGACAGACTCTGCTGTTATCTGCAGAAGCAGTCTGAGAGTTGACGCTAACATCTTCACTTCCTGGCTGCTGCGAGCTTGATTTCACATCCACAGCTAGGAAAGACTCGGTCTTTCCTTACTGAGACACAGAAGGCACCATTTTGCTGCTCCTTCATCTGCGCCAACAAAATGGTGATTCTGGAAGACAAGTATTTTAGATGACATCTCTCACCCCAGATTGTTGATGCTTTTGCAACTGCCCACCTCCTCCTCTTGCGAAACACATGTGAACAGAATGGAGGAAGGAAGAATCAGAGAGAAGCATTCTTCAAGCACAATCGCACGTGATCATAGTCCTGTTTCATATCTGCAGGGCAGAAAAGCTAGAATCCAAACGTACGAGCATGCCTACGAAGAGGGAGCTGTACCAAGGTACAACTTAGTTCACGCGATGGGAAAGCTTCTGGCAGACAGAAAGGAGCTGTGTTCTCCCCTTCATGCATTCATATGACTCCCATTAGTAACCCAGGAAGAGAGTCATTCTTTCCAAAGGTTCACATGACGGCTGAAGCCACACATCACCTCTGAGAACACAGACGTGCTCACGCTGGCTCCAGCCCCTGCGGGGCTGTGCTAATTAGCATCTCGGCAAACACGTAAGGCAGCCAAGGCCCCCTAGGAGCCCTTCCGTGGCACTTTGATCAGCCATGCTGCACGCGTGGTGATACCACCCAGGGAATCCCCGCCTAGCAAGCAAATGGAGAAATTCTCTCCTGTCCATGCTAACTAGCTGCCTGGCTGAATCAAAGGCAGCCATGGCTGCGGGTTTTCTTTACTCATGCCCAAAGTGTTATAACTACTCTACTCCTAGAGGGAAAGGCAAAATATACTAGGTCACGTACGCTGTGGAGGCAGGACCAGCGAACTTCTCAGTGTTCCTCAGAGAGTGTTTTTTAGAGCAATAAATTAGTTACACATTTTCCCTCTCTTGCTTTATTAAAATACCATACTCGCATTTTCCCATTTCTTCCCTGTCAGAGCACCCCCTTCACTCCTAAAGCACAAACTAACAGAAGAATCTTTGCTTGCACACAGAGACATACTCAGTAATTGGAAAAGGGTTTGATCCCAGAGGTGCTGGAAACTTTCAATTCATTTCAATTTCAGATGAAATTGAGGTTCATGGCACTCACAGAGTTCCCCCAGATTTCCCACTCTTAAGTGAGTCAGCGCAAACAGGCCAACCAAGCATGCACTCTGGAGATGAGAGCTAACAAATTGTATTAAAATAATTTAAACAACATGCAATTTAACGCTGCCGTTTGAGCTGGCTATCAGAATTTTTTCACAGCACACTTAAAAAGTTGTTTGTAAGAACCATCAAAAGACAGATAGCAGACATACAGCCTTTTTTCCAGCTGTGCTTTTCAGATCCAAATCATTATTTCCAAATAGTGACTGAAGTGGAAGAAAAGGGAGAAAGAAGGAAGTTCCTTTTAGACTGTGAAATACCCAGCTGCTTTGAAGTGTAGGGCAGTCTAGCTTAATACTCGAGTGACCAGCCACCAAGAAATAAGTCATCCTGAAACACTCAGAGACTTAACAGTACTAAATAGCACATGAAAGTAATGTCAGGAATAAAACGATTAATTTTCTTCCTCTAAGTGACAATTAGAACTGGTACCCATTCAGTATTTCACTTCCAGTTTCTCCAAACTTTCAGTTCCATGTTCAGGACAAAATTGCTTTCCTGTTGCTTTTGGCAAGGGAACATGATCATATAAAGATATACCCGGCCCACTCAGGTTTCCCTCTCTCGTTTCATTCATACGACCAGCCATCACACAATCCTACCTTCCCAGTTGTTGTCATCACACAGCGCTGTCAAATCCAGCCGAGGCACTTCTGACACAAAGCTGTTTTCCTGATCATCAGCATCTTGATTCCTTTGCAACTTGTTTTCAGGAATGCTTGGATGCTCTTGAATCTTCATACTTGCAGTCAGCTATATTCCCATACACCCACAGAAATGAGAAAGAAAGGAAAAAAAAAATGTTTCAGGAAGCAGAAGAGTGAAAAAAACCCAACAAAACACAACCCTGCAGTCACAGCAGCAGTAAGCTCACGCCTTTAGCTAAAAAGGTCCAAACAAACTGACCCTTGACGTTTGCAGCTCCAAATCCAAATCCCCTGCCGGGTAACCCCTACGTACTAATTGCTCACTCACACCGGTAAAAACATCTGTCCAGCTGTCTTCTTTGAATTTTTCCTTCTTTAGAAAGCCACTGCAAGTTCCCAAAGACTGCCTGCCCTGACAACTGCGTGCAGCTGAAAAAGCCTCCAGTAATCAATTGGGATAAAAAGGGAGGGAAGAGGGGAGAAAGAGGGAGAGGGGGCAGCTACATACACTTCCTACAGGAGTGCAACTCCTTGGAGCAACAACAAAAACGCTGCTGCTATTGTAAGGCTGTAGCAATATGGTGTCTTCTCAAAAGCAGGCACCGGAGCTCCTGAGGTAGCAGCCGCAGACAGCAAGCAGTGCAGGCTACGTACATGAATGCTCTCATGCAGGCTGTGCTGGCTCAGATCAATTAGTGCCAGCTAAGCTGTGCTGGCTGCACATTCCCCGATTTCCTGTGGTTGTTTTCTAGCTGGGTGTGGGGAGTGCAGAACTATTTATGGAGGAGCTCTGGGTATTAAAGCAGTGTTGCGCAAATCCAAACGGCAGTGGGGTTTGGCATCTCAGCTGGAACTAGTGTGGACTCTGGGAAAAAGCCAAAAAATTCACAGAGGCATCCAATGACTTAGGGGGAAATTAAAAAAAAAAAAA
>VZTL01067022.1:29703-56949 GCA_013400535.1 Scopus umbretta | reverse complement strand
AAAAAAAAAAGGCAGAATGCTGTCAAGTAAATGATTCATCATTTTGCACTACCCAGAAGAAACTGCTGTTTGTCTCACCCCTGCACATACCACACGTCGTGTGCATTTATGTAGAAATCCCTGCCATTCCCACAATCCAGATACACAGTGTGCATGTCTGTAATAGTGCTTGATGACATGAGTACTTTTGTCACTCTAAAATAAATTAGCTGTAATGTCTCACAGAGGGCAGCAGGGAAAAGAAAGTGTAAAGCATGTACATAAACATGTAGCGTGATAGGCATAGGCACACCAACAAACACAGAGCTATCTGAATAGACAGCATTACGTTACTACAAAAACTATTTGATCTTGCTAAGAACAGCTTAGGCATAATTCTCTCAAATATAGCCTAGCAGGTAGTCAACATGCAGTTTTTCCCCCCACAGGTATTTTGATAATCTAGTTAGCAATTTGCATATGCTGATGTGTGAAGAAAATCAGTCTAAAGAAAATAACTGGTACATTTGGATGTATTTTACTTGTGAATCGAGAAGCATGGTCAAACTGTACTAAATCAATATCCTTAGCACATGCCACTATGGCACATTTAATATTTTTCATCTGCATAAAGCTAATGATGTGTGTGGGTTTCCACCCCGCCCCCCGCCTTGACCAGAGAAAAACCAAGTAAGCTTCATGTAGAGAGGGGAAAAAACCTGCCCAGTAGATAAATCATATGAACAAATGTTTTTATCTGCATTCAATCCCATCAATCCCTGCAACCGGACAGGGTGCTAGATAATCTCATCTAGGCTCCCTTTCCCACAAAACGTTGGACCGGGTGATCTTTCAAGGTCCCTTCCAACCTGGGCTGTTCTACAGTTCTAAAAGCCTGGGTGATGAACACCCTGGTATTTGTGAGGTGTTCTGCACTGTATTTGTGTAAGGTTTGTATTTCCTTTTAATTTCAATAAATCACCCTTTGGAAACATTATAACAAAAGGAAACACTAGATGACAGTTTGCCAAGCACTAATAACGTGTACAGCTTGACACTAAATCTGATTACAAACGTGTTTATTGTGAGAGCTGTACATGGAAAAATGCTAATTCACCATTCAGTATCTTTTAAGCTGCTTCCTGGTTGGGAAGACTTAAATATGTCTTTAATGTCCAGTAATGTATTTCTTGCCAGGGTCTAAATACTCAGCGTACATTGCAAACAGAAAGACTGGTCAGTGGCCAGATCAGGCAGCCTTCTACGTTTACTAAAGAACAAACTGTACCAGTTGATAAACTGCATTTAAATTGACAGCACAGTATTTTAAGGCTGAAAGAAATAAAGCAGTAAGTTTCAAAACAGGTGCTATTTTTAATAACATCAAGACATGTGAAGAGAGGAACTTACCTAGATTTTAACAATTTCAAAGGGAGCAACCTGAAAATACCATCTTCTCACCACCACTGATACTAATTACAGAGTTAAGTATCTTTCTATGAAAAGCGTACGATCTCCTGACTTATTAAGACTCTTAAAAGATATCTATAGCAGATATAAGAGTATTTCCCAGATGGTTAAACATTTCCATTACAGATATATTAGAAAGATCATTATCAGTGTCTCCTTCCTTCCAAAGCCACTTCAGTTGTTGGAAATATTTAAAAGCTGTTTAAAAACAGGCCTGTGCTGTGCCTGCAGTCACTTACTCTCTGTTCCTTGCTCACTGATGTAGCCTCTAATACAATGAATAAATCATTAGGCATTCTGAAGAACAATGGTGGTACAAACCCAGGAGACTCAAGAAAGCAGATGTTTAACCTTCTTTGCATTAATGCTCCAAATCCACAGAATGGTAGATGATTCAGTATTCCCATCACTTATTTTCCGATTTGATTTCCTCATGCCACTGGTTGCCAACCTCCAGGACAAAAATCAAGTAAGGGAGAACTAGTGGGCTTCAGGTATGGATGTGCCACAATTTCTTACAGACCAAAGAGGCAGCAAGTTCATGATCTCAGTAGCAGCTGGCAGTCACAGTGGACTGCAGATATTATGTAAATGACCACAAAAAAAAAAAGAAAAAAAAAAAGAAATCTTCAAACTAGGCACTTGAGTTCTGCTTTTCAGAAGCTGCTTCTGCAGCCATGCTTTGCAGGTGCCAGCAACTACAGGTCTAAGTAACTTGGGGATGTCAGCTGCTTTCATTCTCCCTACTCCAAAGGAGACTCAGCATAAAGAGTAGCTCAAGCAGCTAGAAATAAATGGCAACACAATGATCTCTGAATTCTGATCAGGAAGTTGTATTCTGTTCCATTACATGTGGATTCAAATCAATTTTATTTAAAAGGCTTGCTTCTCCTACATCTGGTCATCCACTACAACCACAAGCAGGAAGTGTCCTTAAGCGCCTCTTGGTAATACAATCTGATGCAAGAACACAGCCACTCTGCTGCCTTGCTCCTGAGTCATGTCAATCCCCCTCTACACTTGTTGCCAAGTCAGCGTGACTCAAACACCTGTCCCATATTAAAACCTGGGTACTATAAACCTGTGTTTTTCAAATCACAGTCTACATCCTGGAGCGTAGCTACTTCCAAGGGCAGATTATGAAGGCTACAAAAGCACCAAAATTTAATTCGGGACATGTTTCAAGGTATTTTTACTGTCTCATGGAGACCCGAGTCTGCAGAACTGGTAGCTGTAGCAAATTCCAAATACCTTTCCTAGTATCTTCAGACTGGAGCCAAGGTGAGAGAGAGAAAAGAGTATGGAAGTCCCCATCCCTTCCTCATCCTGAATGAGCTGTTTGTTATGAAAGGTATGTCTTTAAGCTGCCCTAAGCAAAAGGCTTATAAGGGACAAGGAATGTAAAACTACCCTGCAGGAATGTAACATTTTCTTGACCTTGTAATTCCTATATAACACGATCTCTAGATTAAGGCTACGTCTTCTCCTGCAGTTAAAATTCTAAATTTTAAAACTCTTCCTAAGGAGAAGTTTATTTTAAGATTACGATTTCACATTCAAATATACCTCCCCCAGACTAATTGAAAAGCTTAATGGGAGTATTGTGTGGCATGGCAGTGGCAGCACCTCCTCCATATGCAAGCCAGTATGTGAGGAACAAGGTGTTGCAAAATCCACACTCTGGAAAATGAAACAGCTCATGAGTAAGTGCACGATCATTAGGGATTACTGACCCTCTGGGAGCAAAGTACGAGAACCATCTAAGCCCGGTCAGAGCAGTGATCAAAGGCAGCGCTGAACACCCCTTGCAGAGGTTACATGTTTCAGTGTCCCATGAACTTCTCCAGCTACAACACAGCTAGTCAGAGCCCAGCTGTTATTTAATAATCTCTTTTACCCTTCCTGCTAGATGGAAATAATACCTAATGGAAATGAAGTCTTTCAAAGGCAATAAATGCATAGTGGCTTATTTAAAAAAAGAACCACAGGAGGCTAGTTTAAAAATACTATCAACCCTCCGTTAACTCCAGACAGCCAAAGAAACCAGACATTGTCCACAGCTGTTTTACTGTGCTCCTTTAAAATGGGTGCATAACTGAGGGAGAGGTGCCTCGGATAACTCTCTGGAGTATTTTAAATGCTTGGCTGTCTAGAGGTGTTTCAAACAAACCCAAATGAACCAGTGACTGCAAAGGTGTTCACCTAACCCAACCCCAACCTTTGCTTTGCTCAACAGTTATGATGAAAACTGCCATGCCATAAAGCAAATGCAGGAGGTGAGTGTTGAGCAGAGATGGAATGTTGGGGAAAAAAAACTGTTGCCATCCATGTCACACCTGCCCTCCCGACATCCATCCCAACCACCAACCCTTAGAGAGAAGCAGGAGATGATCCAGTTATCTAAGACTAATGGATCACAGACACCTATGTTCAAAGGCAACAGGCCACATTTGGAAATCACAAATAAAATTATTTTAGAGAAATCAAGAGAGACAAGCTAACCTTACTACCCTGGGAGATAACCAGTCACACACCCTGTTTGCAGTGATTAATAGAGGAACTTGGCGTCACTTAAACCAAAGTGCTGACTTCAGTGACGCTTTCCTTTTTGGCAAGGAGGGATTTAAGGGACTGAAGCAGATGCTTTCAGACTCCTCAGTGGTTGAGAGGCTCCCTAAATTCTGTAAGTAAAAAGCAGAGGGAAGGGAAAGAAAAAGCAAATGCTAACACCATTTCTCTGGGAGAAACAAAATTTCACAGAACTGTATGCCTAACTACTTGTTTCTACTCAATAAAAAGCCCATTTAGAGACCACAAAACTGAAACACAAAACCCCCAAAATACCAACCTGAGAGTGCCTGAAAAAACCCTCATCGTTTTCACTTTCTTTGCTAAAAAAAAACACAAAAACAAACCAACATATTACAAATACAAAACCAGACTTGTCTTGTAACAAAAGCAAGCAGGACTCCTGCACAGGTAGGTTTTTAGATTCTTGTTACAGCTGCACACTTACTAATTCATTCAGTAAATTAAGAGACAACTCTGGGCTGCAGCACTTCAGACTGCTAAACTATGTATTTTTGCTTCCTCTCATGACCTATTTATGAAAAATATAATTGTCATTTAATTCCAGTGCCCTTTATCCAAACCAATACAACTCTCCCAACAAACATAACTGTGGAGAGAAATTGTCAACTCAGGTGAGGAGAGTGGGGCTGTACAGCTCTCACAGAAGAGCAAAGCACAAAGAAAAGGGCTGGATTCCCAACCCAGAGGCCAGGTGAGACAGGCCCTGCAGTCCCCTGTGTGGAGCGTGCTGGTTCAGGTGCTTCACAGCTGACTTCTTTTCAAGTCTGCACCATCAGCATCTTCAGCGCCATTCCTAAGAGGTTGGGAGAAGAGTCTTGGTGGCATATGCTGCTGGGCAGAGCCCACACACATACACAGCGCCTCCATACAGTTCTACTTTGAAGCTAACATGGTGGGTAATGCTGTTCTGCAGCGTAACTAAATGTCACCTTCATAGCCTGTGGTGGAAGATCTCTTAGGCTGTACTACAACCACAGGGAAAAAACTCCATACATATATTAAAAAAAAAAACCACAAAACAAAAAACAAAAACAAACAAATCACCTTTCTTCAGATAAAATTTCCATGTCATCAGGTCCTGTTCTGTCTATAGGCCTGGATGAGCTAAAGCTTTCCATGCTCTGTAATACAGTAAATGTTAAAGCAGTAAGATACATAAGAAAAGCAGATTCAAGCTGCAGGCCATTAAACAGATCAAATTTAGAAATATCCAACAGGACTTCTAGAAACAAGACAACAATCAGACTACTGCCTGCTGCACATTTGTAACAAAACAAACCCCACATTTGATTGCCCATAACCTGCAAAAACGTCAAGTGCTCACTGCTTCGTCTCTTTCATCAGACGACCTCAAAATGTCTAACAGAATAATGCTGCATGGTACCCCACCAGTTCCCATTTTATGGACAGGCTGAGCTTGAGCGCAATTCTGTGGTGTGTATGAGGTCTGTAAGAGCAGGTACCAAAATCCACAGCATCTTCCCAGCAGGACTCCTTATGCTCATCTTAGAAAATATTCCCCTCCTCAGCCAAACCCTTCCCTAGTTTGGCTTCTTAAATGGGCAGAAGAATGCAAAGAGACTGCCATATGCACAGAGGTAATGTTGTGATAATATGAGTGCAGGGCAAGAAATTCAACTGTTTATGACAACCTGTTCTGAAATTTGTCTTGGCTACCATTAGGAACATTAATGCTGTTGTCCTGTAAGAGCTTGAGTAAGTACTGTGAAGACAAGCTATGTTGCCACTTTGGGCACATGCCCAGGAGGTTTTCTACCCTGTTTTTTTTGGGCAAGTCCCTCTTAAATAGGAGGGAGTCAGACAGTAGAATGGAGTGTGGTTCCTGCCCCGGCCCCGGGAACCACATGCACACACTTCTTGGGGCAGTCACAGCCCTCTCTCACCTGCTATACCTCCAGCCCCATAAGGTGACACAGCTCAGTCATTCCAGCCTTGCTTAATGTGATTCTTCAAGTCCTACTGGTACCTGGCTACCACGTCTCTGAAATGCAGTGTACAAGCTTTTAATGCTTTGTGGTTGGTTTGCTCAGGAGAGTAAGCTGAACTGACAGTTTTTCCACCGCTGACTTACGCTTTTGAGTCAGATGCAATTAGACTGCTAAGAGGACAGCTTCCACACATTGTCCTACATACTCTTTCAGGCTTTAAAAAGCAGGAAGGCTCAGAAAACAGTGGCTAAGAAGATACAACATCACAAACTTGTTGACATGACAAAGGCCTATTAGTAAATGCTAAGGTGCATGTTATGTCCTTTCATACTCCAAGTAGGTAGTCTAATTTGGGTTATTATCTGAAGTGTAAAGGTGTAGCCAAAAGAAAGCTAAACCACCACACATCCTGCTGGCAGTCTTCAAGATGCAAGTATGAAACAAGCGCACTCATGAAAACTTAAAAAGCAGCCTTTGCTTTTCAAAGAGTAGCACCATGCTCTCTGCAAGCTGTTTCATAACAATATACTCCCAGTTGACAATCCCACTGCGATACTTCATCTACCAAAACAAGCAACAACCACACTGATGGTCATCTCGGTCAAAGTGCTTTTCGTGCAAGGTTAGTCCATTTTATATTCCCTTCAGCCTTTGCCCCTCAGGAGATCCAAAAATGAGGGGCAGGGCAAAGTCCAGGGGACACAGGCAAGTTTGACGACATTTCTTCTGGTGACGCTTTAAGACTTCATGGATGTTTTTTAGGTCCACAGCAGAAGGGGACACTTGTGTCAATCTTCCCTTTCCCAAATCTTGAGTCAAATTCTGATTTACATTTGAACTGCTTTACACTCCACAGGTACAGAGAAGAGGTGCAGAAAAGAGTATAAGCACTTGACCTTTGACTATTTTAAAGTCTTTTGCTACAAGCAAAGATGCAAAGTGAGTGTGTGTCTATCTCACTGTACTCTTTCATGAAGTATCACAAGTAGGTTACTGATATTGAGCACTAAATCTAAGCACAGCCTACAATTTTCAGCATCTTGCCTTCTTTTTATCACTAAGAGAACCCAAATCCGCCTCTCTCTAGAATCTCTGCACAGAGTAAGAACATCAGATCATTGCAATTTTGTGACCGAAACAAAATGAGTCCCAACACAATGTCACATAAGAAGGAACTCACAGCAGACTCGAAAACTTAATCAGGTACAACCAAAGGTAACAACCTATAGCTCAGAAGGACAGTCTTTTCACACAGCTTTCACCATTACTAGTAACTGTGTAACGCATGCCTGGTGCCAGGCACTGGGATGCATAGCACTTCTGCCACTGTAAGCAGACGCTGCATTGAAACACAGGACAGTTTCTTACCTACTGACATTATAATCAGTGTCTGGTTTGGTTGAGAGGGATGGAGGGTGCATCAGTTTTATTCTACAGCTTGTAAAAGTGGCAAACGTGTCTTCTACTGTGAAGGTCACAAAAGAATATGCTGGGCAAATTCTACAGTATTCCAGATTTTTAGGACTTTATATTGATGTCATTGACCTCCTCAGTAAAAGGTAGCTAGAGGGATCATCTTTTGGACCAACACACTCCAAAGCGTTTTGCAAATTGCAAACACCACAATAACACACAGACTTTAGGGAGAAGGCATAAAACACCTCTGTCATCTCATCAAGAAGCTACTTGTGATCTACAGTTTCAGAACTTAGCAGGAATATAAAAATAAACTTGACCTAAACATGTGAATCTACATCTGAGGTTCCAACCTCCTCGCAAGAGTTTTGAAAGACTGGGAAAAAGACTTCCTTCCTTTTTCCCTTTCCAAAATGCTTTGCTGAATTCAGAAGAAAAAAAAGCAAAAAGTCATGGAAAGAGAAAATTAGTCTGGATGGAGCAAGAGGATCATAGCAGAAATACAGCTTCTCAGTTGCCTGATCACAAAGGTTACAAGTGCGGGATCCAGTGTTCACCATAGTCCGAAAGAGCCACTTACGCTTCTACTGTAGGCAAAAATGGCTACCCAAGGGAACCAGATGTGGACTGAAATTAAAAAGACTTTTCCCCACCCTAGTACTAGGCATCAAATAGTACAGCATACTGGCTTACCACAGGACTGTCCTGGTTGTCATTAAGTTCCGAAAGTTTGGTGCTGGATTTCTGCCGCTTTGGTTTATTCCTTTCACTAAGATATCCAGAGCTGTTGTCTTGTAATTTTTCTACTTCTTGAGCAGCTAGAATACAATCTTCAAGACTGCTGAATCCAGAGGGAATGTTTTCTTTGTTGACAACTTCCCTAAAAAGAAAAGGGATGTTACAAGAGGTTGTTTAAAACACTCTCCCGCTACATTTATGGTTGCAATAGAGAAAGGCATCATGCTGACTGGTGCAGTTCCGGCAACATCTACGCCCTGTGAAACCAGTATCTCTGGTTCTTCCTACTGCAGCAAAACACACACACTGTGCAATGCTAGATGCCATTGAGGAGTGAAAGCCAGGTGTATACACCTCAGGTGAGAAAGCTGCGCGGATCAACGTCTGGGATTTGATTCACTTCCCACTAAAGCCAATGCAGAGAATCCCATTGACTGCACATGGAAGCTGGACTCGCTCCTGGCGGTCTGTGGTATTTTTATAGAGAATATGCAGCACATTTTCCTTTGAGACACGTGCTTTTAATTTAGAAAAGTGATTCACAGCTGCAGTCCAAGGATCTCCTTTGGTGCATAACACCGCATAATCGGTCCTCTTACTCATATTCTCAAATGCAAGAGCAGGGCTGTGGTGCTTTGGCCAAATGCTTGGTTCCTATTTGGGAATTACACAAAACAGAAAAGGGAATGCATCTCTGCAATGGCAACACAAGTGCTAGGACAGAGGACTGTTCTGCTATGTTGGGAAGCGAACCGGACAGCTAGCTTTAAGTCATCACATGATGGGCTAGCCGGGACTTTCTGGGCTAGCAGGGTTGTGCACGTTTTCCAGAAGCCCGGCATATGGCTTATCTTGCCCCGCACAATTAGCCTGCTGGGTCATTCAGCACACAGTTTTGCCTTCGCAACCTGTTCAGTAGTCTTCTCTCTACTTTGTGCAACAATGAAGACGCACGTACATAACATGTCACTACATTATGGGAACTGGAGAAATACAATGCATCTCATTCTTCACCATCCTACCCTGCCAGAGGCTAAAGGCAGGCTGCTTACATTTGACATTGAAACTGGAACGTTTGCTAATTTGTATGTGTGGCTGCCTTATACAGTGCTGTGAGACTCCAAAGCCTGCTTTCACAAACAGCAGAAGGATTTATCTAGACTTCTACTGGTGTGACAAGAAACCAGTTACTCTGTAGTATCTGGACAGTGCCAGCATGACAAAGTATTCAGACCAAAAGCAAAACCAGAAAGTTTCAGTGATTTTCTAGATCACAAATCTCTAGGTTTTGTTGGTGAGAGAGAGATACAAAGAGGTACTATAAATCTATGATTAAACGTCTAAGATAACACACTTGCCTTTGTGGAAATTTTTACAAACTCCTGAGCAGACCAATTACATATAAATAGCCTGTAGATCACATAGTCTGCTAAGCCTGAGAGTTCATGTATGTGTTTCTGCCATAAACGCCCTTCCTAGCTGAAGTCTCATCTTGTGACATTACAAAATCCTCTTGTGATCCATCACAAGGCAAGGAGATGAAGTCACTGACAATCAACAACATAAAGAAGTTTTGAAAGGAATTCCCAATTTTGATAATTTACCCAAAGGAGTTTCAGCAATCTGACCTCAGGGAACAAGGGGAAACAATTTGAACCCTAGCCAGCATTCAAAACTTCTGATGTGCTTTAAATCCTTGGCTCCAGCTTTATGGACCGAACCTGAACAAGTGTGTCAACCCTGTCTAAAGGCAGCTCTGTAACGCCAACATTGAAAAAACAGCCCTGCAGTACTATATGCTTCCAAACACGTACACTAGCCCGTCTCCGACCTACTTACCTGAGAAGCCTGTCAGCAGGGCTACTAAACAAGAAAAACTACTTCAGAGCTGCTGCCAGATATTTTGGTGACTTGCAAGTGCTAATGTCCCAGACCACCTTTACAGCATATTTTCCTCCACTATTGAAATGACTTTTTATTTTGTAACTATGGATCTTTTTTACAACAGTAGCACTGGCACACTTTGGGAAAAAGCATGGTGCAATATTAACATGAAGTAGTGATGGACATGCGCCTGTATAAAAGTGGCTTTGTATAGGAAGGTGCAGATCCAATAGGATTTGGGGAACTCAGCACCCAGGAAAAAATGACAAGACTAGATGTTTATTTTGGAATCTAACTTGAAACCCTAGCAATCCAATACTACAGTCAAGTATACACATTCTTTACAAGAACTAGTGCTGTGTTAAAGCTAGACATGTGTAAGCACTGATTAGATCATGGCCTTGCAATGTCTGTAGTTACAGTTCCTCAAAGATAGCTATGCCTTGGGCAAGTGTTTGTTAAGACTATGGTGGTAATACATTTGTACCACACAATATGTGCCACAAGTAGAGGAGTATGAAAGGAAAAACAGGTATTATTTTTACTCTGACAGACATTTAATGAAATTCACCACTAAATCATGTTTAAGCTTTGTGTAACAGGGTGGATAAAAATTCTTAAATTCTGATTAATCAAAAGGAAGACTTTCTACTTTCACATGAACTCCCAGGGCTCCCCTCAATAAACCCAAACATAAGCTGTGCCTCCACGTACAAAAGGGGAACTTGATCTTATTTTTGAAGACATTCTGAATTCAGAAAAGCATCTAAAACCAATGTTTTTGTCCAGAGAAAGTTACAGGCAATAGGGCCAACTGCTTGGGAATTTCCACTAAAGCAACAAATACTGTAATTAAACAATGCCAAATAATTAGTGTAATTAAAAACTCTACTACACTGTGTAAAAAACCCCACGGATTCTTATTATGCTCCATGCTCCACTCCATGACTTCTAAGAAACTCTACCTTTCCCAGCTCTAACTGATGCAATGGAGCTCTGCACAGGCACTGCAGCCTGCTCTGCACTTTCAACTCAGGGCAATGACCAGTGCATTTCATAACAGAACTAAGCATTGCCTTGATAAGAGGACACGACTAGGGTACACTTAATCAAATATACTTTCCAAAACAAAGAAATCAGGCTCGTACATGTCTCTGTTTCTCCGGGCTTCCTCCTGCTCTTTGTGGTGTCGCCTCCTCTGCCTGGCAGACACATTAGAAGAGGCTGAAGATGTTCCCGATTCAGAGTCCTCTGAACTCTGGCCGCCTGAGCCATGAACATCAAAGAGATGCTGCTCCACGGCTGAGCGGATTGTCTTCTCTAAATACCTGTCAAGCCGAAAAATAAGGTCAATTGAGCTCAAAGACTTTGTGGAGCTCCCTCTCTGCAACAAGAAGTAAAGCAAGGGTATCTGAGGGTTATGTTTTATTATGATGGCAAGGCAGTATAGAATGTCCTAGGACTGTGACATCTGCAAAGAGCTAAGCCAAAATCTTCGGATACCCTGATGTTCAGGTCAGAGCTGAGCCTTTCCAATTCATCTTGCTCTTTTTTATTTCTACGGATTTTTGAACCACCAGTAAAAGAGCTAATTTTACTTGCTGCAACTATAGACACTGGTGCCTAACTCTAATTCTTCTCTTTAATAGTCCTCGCCCTGACAAAATTGTATTTGATACCCAGCCATGCTGACACTGGTCAAGTCTCTTGTGCAATCTGAGCTCAGTAAGACAATGGATCATCTGCAAGAAGGTGATTCACTGCTGTCTCACAAGGGGATGAGAAGATGCAAACAGTACCTCACTCCAAACTCCTCATATGTTTAACTCAGTGACCAAGCATGGATTTGCTTCTGAGTTCATGCTGTTTTCGCATTGTTCTTGTGCCATGAATGCACCCACAGCCACCCTGGACTTACTCTGGTGTGAGATCACCATCATGACGGCTGGCAAGAAGAGGGCTTCCACACAAGCTACAGCAAGGGAGCCTCTGCAGTTGCATCAATTAAAGATGTGAGACTATTTGAACTTTGAACACAACCAGATCTCCTTCATTTTGGTACTGATATTTTCTTGTACTATTTCCTTTCTTCCTTCCTTAATCAGAAGGAGTTTTTATGGGCAAAATTAATTTTTTTCTTTTGTGAAAAGATCATTTGGAAACACATTTTTGTACATCCCTGCCCCATCCTTGTTTCTTGCAATGCTTTAAGTAGTCTGCTGAAGAATAAGTTTTTCAAACACGCCTGCCTAAAGTCCATATATAGCTTATAGTGCTTTTTCCATAACTAAAAAAGTTATTTGCAGGATTTGCTGGTTAATTTTCAACTGAGTAGCTATGAGTATGGGAACCTGTACCTGGGCTGACTTCTCCAGATAATCTACAAAAGCTGCTGCTAAGTTGCTATAGTGGTAAGTCTGCTGAGACTGCCGCTCCCGAAAAAGTCAAAAGATCTTAGAAACTGCAAAAAACCCACATGGTTTAAGTAGGCAAGTACTTCTGTTTCACGTGTTGACAAGAATCAGTTCTGCAAACCCATCAGCCATTGGGAATTTCCAGCTCTGGCAAGGGAGCCAACTTGTTAGCTCTGTTGCTCCCAGTTATGGTAGTGAGGTTGAGCCCCATCCTCTGCTGGAATGCAACAGGGCGCAAAGAAGAGCAAGAGGATGACACAGTGCAAATGGCTTCTCTAAATATGCAAGTTCTGCTGAACCAAAATGTCACAGGCACAGTGAGAGGAAAGAATCAAGGGCATGAGAATTTTTCAGAAGGAAGTCATTTATTATCATTGCAGATACTTTGGTTTGGGACAACACAGCCTTTTTTTCTGTTTGTGTAAGAAGAACCCTTAAAGAGAAATCAAAGAATAACCAGCAACACTTTAAAAAGCTCCAGTATACAAAAAAGTAGCTAGAAAACAGTAAAAAAGACACTTACTCTCCCGTAGCAGGAATGTTACTACTGACTTGGGATACGTGGGCACTGTATAGAAGANTACTGATTGGGAGGAGTGGGGGCAGTATGAAAAAAAAAAAAAAAAAAAAAAAAAAAAAAAAAAAAAAAAAAAAAGGAGAAAGTTAGATCTAATTATCACAATAAGGTCTTATAAACCCTAGTTCTTTGCAGCATTAAGATTTAAAGGTCTGAGCTGTCTCAACAATTGCATAGGCATGCCACAAGTTTTCCCCTTAAGGAATTTTTACTCCCATGGTGACGTGGCACATTTTGACAATGCCAATATCCTCAAGAATTAATTTCCCTGTCATTCCCTTGCAGTAGGCCAAGGTCTAACGGAAAGTATTTCAACCTCAGCATGTTGTGAGTTTTTTTTTTTTTTTTTCTTTCTTCTGAGCTTTCTGCTGCTGTGGGTTGTTTTAGCCTTGTCACAAAAGTCCTTGCCTTTTGAGGCCAACTTGAAAACGTATACACTTTTCCCCTAAGTAAGGGGCGATAGTATTTGAAGATTCTTAAATATTAATGGAGGACAAAGGCAAAATACAGGCTTTGCAGAGCTCTCCTTCTGCTGCTCTCTTTCACGTTCTTTGCTTCACATTTTAAAAAATGAGATGTATGCTCTCTCCTTTCCCTTTTCCCTCAGTCCGTTTTCAGGCTCAGGAAGAGCTGACGTGACTGTAGGTGTCATTGCTTGCTGTTTAAAGCCCTTCTGCAGAAGCTGACGTGCCACCTCGCACAGCTGTCGCTGCCTTCCTCTCTCTGCCAAGCTGAGTCCCGTCCTGCCCCCTCTTCCCCCACGCTGACTCGGCTCTGCAGATAAGGTGACACTTTTTGCCTAAGTTACTGGCCTCGGGGTTTAATTTCGATTTATCCCTGTATCAGCAGAGGACTTAGCAGTACGGCTGGCTGAGCTATCCCAATAAAATGGCACCGTGTGCCCAGGGTACAGGATGCCAGGCTGGATGCGAGGTGTGCTTCCTGCCAAAACAGCCATTCATTGCTTTCAGTCTGTACGAGTTTCTCCCAAACGGTTTCAATGCAAGAACCAACAACAGCTGACTTCCCTTCCCTAACCAAAGGTTTCCTCTCTGCTTCCCTTGAAATATTTCACACTTCACCACACAGATCTAGAGCAGCTAAGAAGCTGCAGCACTCTCAGACGGTAACCGCTCTGTGGCTTTCCTGGGTTTGAGTGTCACTTGTGGCTGAAGGCAGGCGACAAGAGGACGAGAAGAGTAAACAAGGGGCCACTACAGCCAGTTTAACAAAACCAACAAGACAGCTTAACTCCTGTAGTGAAGCACAAACCCCACAAACACCCAGCTGCAAATCAGACTTGCAATACGCTTCAGCTTCCTTCGGCTGAGCCAGTGTTTTCACCTCGGTGTGGGTAAAGCAGTGTGCCCTAACCACACGCACATCCCTTCCAGGCCCAGCTTCACTCAGTGCTCATCTCCAGCCCAGGAACGGGTCCCTGGAGCAGCGGCACGGCACGAAAGCAGTCACGGATTTGCCAGTATATCCCACACGACCTGCACAGCACTGGCGCATCTGTGTCATTCCCATGATTTCATGAACAGAAGACATACAAACAAGCATTACTGTACTTACTATTACGGACATGCAATCTGCATATAGAGAAAAAGAAATCTGCAAGATCTTTTCCCACACGTAACATCTTGACTATTAACTACTGCATGGCTTTGAGATTTGAAGCACACATTTCACGCACCCTACTTGCTTTCCTGCTCACTTACATAAACTATTTGGCCTCTTCCCAGCCCGAAATTATTTTTTAAGACCTGGCCTCCCATGGGAGATGGATTAGCAAGTACCATGCTACTGTGGTAGGCTAAACCACATTATAAGATAAAATTCATGTGCTGGCTACTGTTCCTACATGTGTGGGAGTAAGTTAATATTGTATCAACTTTCTATAATATTTACATGCAATCCATACTGAGCGGGGGTGGTTTTCATATCACACCTTTCTTCTCTGTTTTCATGTCAGGAAAGTGGTAGTGCAGGGGGAGATAGGATTGATGGGATTCTATTTTTTTTAAAAACAACCCTAGGATGTAGGTATATCAGACAAGGTATATCAGACAAGACAAGATCTCAGGAAACAGCTCTTCCTTCTATTTCCAACAGGATTAATACTGTGCAAAAATGCAAACTCCTGTTTCACATAAACTTAATGAAAAGCTAGATACTGTACATGAGTAAAACTTCATGCTGTTAAGTGCAGTGTTCAAGGCCAACAGTCACTACCTGCAAACTGCTTGCATCATTACTGAAAACACACCAGCTTCTTTACACAAAAAATAGTAAAAAGAAGAAACAAAAGATGAAGTTGCAAAAATATCTAAGGAAAATAACATAACACCCCAATACATTCTGTAGTTGTCTAATTCTCAGTTACCTGTGTGCTTCACTAACGCCAATTCAGTTTTAAGTCCATTAACCCTGCTAATTCATAATGATGCCTATCTGCATTACAATTACTTTGCGGTATCTAGAAAAGCCCTACTCAGACAACATAGACTCTGTTGGAGAGCCAGCAATATGGTGATTTTCAAACTACCGACAAATAACAAGGAAATATGTATACAGCTACAAGCCAGCTGAGTGGGTGACTAGAAAATAAAGCTCTGACATTCTGATTTTATTATATTTCCCTTCTAAATACTGCTTCCTTGTATACCGAACATAACTTTACTCTTAGCCTTGTGATATTTTAATGCTCTTTAACTAGCCCCCTCTCAGTAAGATGGAGATTTTAAATCAAAGTTTTTCCAGACACACTAAATTTCTTTTAATTCCACAGTTGGTAACTTTCCTTGCTATTTCATTTTGAAGCTTAATTTAAATGCATTGCTAAATCACTTGATTTACTCGCCACCAACCTTCGTTACATCAAGGAAGTTCACATCCAAAATAAATGGTGAGGGGGAGAGAGTCACACGCTAGCTTTAGGATTCCAGCCTGCCCAGGGACAGAGCAGGATGTGCTTGAACGCAAAAGCAAACTCAGGGAAAGGCACAGCCCTGTAAGGATTCCACAGCCCAGAAGAGCAACCAGGCAGGCAGGGTGTATCCTGCGGGGTTTTCCAAACTTCTTGGGTGGCAAAATTCGCTCTGCTGTTGGATTTATGCTTCATGGAGCAGGTGAGGCAAGCCGTGCCCGCCTGTGCAGGCAGCTGCCTCAGAAGGGCTGCTTTGCTCGGTAAATCATCCGGACAATGGGAACTCATGTTCTGCTTTGGTTAATTATTTTCTCCTCCTGTCTGCTCTATTTCACTGACATGTATGGTCAATTATCTCCACAGCTAGATTATCTTTATTAAATTATGCAGCTGCTGCAGAGCATGCTGAAAAATAGTGACTTTTGATTCAAATTAAAGCTTCTCCTCAGGTGACAGAAAGCGCATCAGGACAGTTTCCCAGTGCTGCGGACTTCTACTTTCAGAGAGCTAGCCACAAAGCCTGCATCAAGGCACACAGTTGTTTTAAGGGCTATAAACTGTTGAACTGGCTTCTTATGACCCTCACACTTTTCCTTTTGGGAAGTCTGATCTCTAGCACTTCCCAGTGTTGTCCAACTTGTTTACCAAAGTCTTTTACTCACTTTCAGAGGTGCCCCGTCAGCTCTGGATCACGTCTTGTTTCACACGTAAGGTAAACTCTTACTGCATGGCCTCTTCTCCCATTCCATTTCAACCTCAAGTATGGGAAGGTGGTATTTTCCATCATCTTTAAACACATTAAATCTCCCCTGCCCCCCCTAACTACTACTTGCTAGGTTTAAAAGATATGCACCAGAGTGAGAATTATCTCATGCAATACCTGCACCCTGTTTGGTCTACATTGGGCATCTTGGGACAGCGGGGAAACAACCGAGTTGGGTATCAACGCTCCTCTCCTGTGTTTTTTTAAATTCAGGGCACTATTGAGCAAAACGTATTAGCATCCAGGTATTAGAAGAGCAAAGTAAAAACATCAATCAGAGCAAACTGACTTACTGGCATAGTATTTTCCCAGATTGGGTTTTCATTTATGAAGTCAATGAATTAATTCCTGACCATACTTAATGGCCTAAATCATAAGCTATACTTGCAATTTGGAACTAAGGCCACTCATTGCTGAGATTTATTTACAATCCACCTGCTTTATTCAGGAAGCAGAGCTACCTTTTTTCCTGTTTTTGTTTTTTTAAAAGCTAAGCACAACAGTAAGAAAGCCTCAAAAGATGGTAAAACTTTTTACCATTTTGCCATTCCAGCAAAGGAGAGAATGTTTACATAGCTTTGACATTTCATATGGGAAATTTCTGAAGTCCTCCTGAATATGTTATTCCAACCCGTGACCTAGGAAATTCCTTTTTCATAGGTATTTATATAGTCTAAACACTGTTCACTCCCCACAACTGTTGCACACTGCCACATGCAGTACTGCAGACTCACATGGGATCTATTTTGACAACTACTTCATTTCACACACATTCCCCCAACAGAAGGATTAAAGGTCTGCATATAAGATGTGAAAATAATGAGTTTGAAAACAAAGAGATGTGCTCTTAGTTACAGGGATGTCCCATCACACAGGAGGATACAATTCCAATGTTTTCTCAGCACCTTCATGCTTTCACAAGCTCAGATCCAATTATCCTTCCTTTAAGTGTGGTACATTATATTTGACACTACCTTCTTACTATGCAGAAAGCTAACCCCACTAAGAGCAACTGTCTTGCTTTCTTTGGGATTCCTGCTGTTTTTCACTTGCACTGCAATCACCCTTTATGTTCGGTGCACACTGACACCTACTGCTTGGAGCAGAGACAACTCTGAGGGGGAATCATACACACCACCTGATTTAGCTTGGTGAATTTGGATGGCTGTGTCTGTGCAGGTTCCTCTACAGAGAATGGGAACTCCTCTGGGGGCTTCAGATCCACACGGTAGCTGAACACTGCAAGCAGGGGGCACCCAGCAGCCTGGTGCTGATGTGATACAGGACATTAATGTGCATCACACAATGTAATCATGACCTGTAAAAGGGCCCAGCACTCCTATGGCCCTTACAACTTCTTATGGCATGCCCCAATGAGGAGGAAGTGTTCAGTGGGAAGGCAGCCAAATTTCTGAGCAGGTGCGAAATCTAGAACAAGATTTTTCAGTTTCTTCAGAAAATTGGCCTGAGAACAGAGTAAAACATCTTACCCAATATACTACAGGCTAAGAATACTTGACTTGCATTATATAAAAAGAGTTGTCTCAAATAACAATGGTTAAAAGGAGAAACAGTCAGCTCTACTGAATACTGTCAACAGGACATTAGTACTCCAAGAGAAAAGAAGTACTAAAACAGGCGAGATGGTCCAACATCTTGCCCTACACTCATGGCTATCTAAAGCA
Organism: Scopus umbretta; assembly: GCA_013400535.1. Taxonomy (NCBI): domain Eukaryota; kingdom Metazoa; phylum Chordata; class Aves; order Pelecaniformes; family Scopidae; genus Scopus; species Scopus umbretta. The sequence continues at coordinate 38,553 of VZTL01067022.1, read as the reverse complement.
ATTTTTGGCTTTGCTTGTGATGTCAGCTCACATCCCAATTTCAGTTTAATGCTCTGCATGTTAACAAGGAAGCTCCACACTACAAAGCTTTCTTCCCCCTTTAATATCACTCCAATTTATCTCAGGAGGTACTCATCAGAAAACTCTTCTGAAACCATCTACGTGACTAATGTCAAATCTAAAGCATATATGCCAGCATGAAGCATGTCTGTAGATTCTCCTTCTTCTAAAAATTCATTGCACACATTGAGTAGATTTGTGCTTACAGGGAATTGCTGTTGCCAGATGCTGCTTCATTACCTGAAACTGCACACTGTTTCTCTGTACGGATTACTCAGTACAGCTGACATTCACAGTCTTATTACAGAATTATACAAGGAGCAGTGCTACACATTTTTTAAGAATGTCAACTGCCTTTACTACACGGTTTTGTTACAAAAGGTTTTGGAACATAAATGCCCTTCAGGCACAACTCCCTGGAACAATCCATCACCCAGCAAGGTTTTCCTCGTCTTTTAACAGTGCAGAAATCTCCTTGCCTGGTATGGAGCACAGCTGAGTCAACAAATCATCTTACCAAGGAGTACAGAGAGGGAAAGGGTAACTCTGGTCAGCAGCAGGTGAATGGATTCAAACCCCAGATTTCACAAACTGGTCAAGCCTACCTCATCCTTGCAATGCCCAACAAAAGAGGACTCCAGCTACAAAATTTCTAATTTTCTGCCCAAATTTATTCATATCCTGTTTGTACACATTTTCTCTTGCATCAGTACTGTTACTTAACAAAAACAATCCTTCCCCTCTGTCTAAAACCCAGAGGGAATATATGTAGTCTAGTTCACTTCTTACGGTAAATAAGCCTTTCCCGCTCTTTTCTCTATCTTGTAACAGGGTCTGCCCACTTCTTTAACCATCCTCACAAATCTAATGTCATTGGAACATGAGTTACTGAAACATCTGACTCTTGCACAAGGGCATCTATACTTCCTTTAAGTATACTGAAAATACTTTATATGTCCACTATCATGTGATTACTTCAACTTGACCCTTCCATCCCTCCATGAACAAGTATGCCCATGTCCTTTTTTTCCCCTGGCATTTCCAAATGTGAGAAACTCCCCTTTCATGTCATGGATTTTCATTATTAGTCCTGAGATGCATGACTATTATTATTTTTCATCCTAGATCTTATATTTCATGCTTATCTTTCTATATACCTGTATCTATCTCAATCACGCTATATCATACCTCACTGCCATATATTTTCTCCCAGACAACACCCCCATCCCATTCACTCCTCCTAAACTTCTGCTATAAACCCAATTCATGAGCACGATTCTATTTTATTATGCCAGTGGCTATTACAGAAAACAAGTCCATGACACTTAAGGAGCTCCACTAGCAATCTCCTTTCTTTCCTACCAGCAATAACTATAGGTCTCACCCCTTCCCTACCCGTCTTTAAGCTCTAGTACTAATGCCCATTTTCTCCATACAGACGGCCATGACACAAAGCATTTTACTGACATCAGAAAGAGTAGGTATATTCCTTTTCTTTCTCTCTCTGCAAAGTCTTATAAAAAATAATTTGGTTGTACCGGTATCACCTCTCTTGACAAACCTATGTCACATTTTGCCTCATTTACTACTTACTCTTGTACCATTAATGACTGTTTATTCCTTTACAGAGCAGCAGTGGTGATAATTCTACACTTCGTCATGACTTTCCCAAAGTCTAAAGAAAAAAAGCCCAAACAAATCCACAACCTTAAATCAGTGCCATTTTAAAGAAATAGTGTATTGCTGGCATTCTGACAGTTCTGACTCAAAGTTAAGACCTTGAGCATTTGCCTTATTGTTAAAAATAACATCCAGGGAAACATTTCCACTGCTAGCTGACATGGAACAGCACTGAAGACTCAAGTCTCTGGTTTGATCCTACCAAAACTGGTTTATGGAGGGACACAATGCTCCTTCAGTCTGGCAAAAGCCAAGTATTACGCACTGTTTGGAAGCTAAAGAGCTCTTGTTCCCATTTAATTAACTTGTTGCATAATTATCTACATGGAACTACTGTATAAATGCAGCAGCGACGGCTCTGTACATACACATTCATGATTCACTTGAGGGATTACTTGAACAGTATTTCAAACTATGTAAGTATGGCTGGTAGCAATACAAATAGATTTGACCATCAGACAACTAAAGCAGACAGTCTCCCTTTCCTTCTCCATGGTGTGAAACGCAGTTCCTACATATGTCATGCACAGCTCTGGGGCACCAATTAGAACATTCAAAGTTGCACAGAAGAAAAACTGGCCACTCACTCAAGTCCTCAGTCACTGAAGCACCATGAATTACCTGGCCAGCACCAGCTCTCCTACCAAATTAACTGAACTTGGCAACTGACCTCAGGAGTATCCACTTTTGATGTGTGATAAATAGCAGCAAGACTTACAAGCTGTTAGTTTTATTTACAGATAATTGTGTCTCAGCAATATTGCAAAAGATGCAAGTTTGGCATGAAGCCTTATGTTGCAAGGTGTGCTGCTCCCTCTCTGCTCCAACTAGCCATTTCTTCACTTTCCAACTACTTGTTTATTCCTGACTGTTCCCTTCCTATTTGCAAGATACATTCCCATGAAAAGCCATCCCTTCATTCCCATGGACACACTCATTCTTTGTTCCCCATCCTAATATGCCCACACCTCTATTTAAAATTTCCAAACCTGCTTCCTCCCTCTCAGAAATGTCCTGCTTTGATACCAGTTTCCTCAGGTTCACTCCTTGCTCCTCACCTCGGTAACCCTGACAAGGTCAGCTGAAGAGAATCTCCTTCCTGGATCATGGAAATATGATCCAGGAAAAGGCTTGAAAGGACAGATTTAAGCAGTAAGACAGATAGAAATGTAATGAAAGCCTACAATCATTTGAAGGTCACATCGAGCCATACAAAAAGAGTGGGACTATTTTCAACGGAAAGACAGGATGAAGATTTAAACTGGGGAAAACTTGTGACAGGGGAATGTATGCAGCTAGAAAATAATCTCCCAAAGGGAAAGGCAAAACCTCTTCGGACAGTTTTGAGCTTTCGTAGGACAGCCTAGGCAACATCTGCACAAATACACTGCAGGGAATGATGGTGAATCAACAGGAAGGCAGACGACCACACAACCAGGCTAGTCCATGAACAATACAGTGACCCACATTTGTGCAGTTTTAATGCAAGTCTCCATAGTAAGAGTACGCACAAAATGCACACTTTCCGTAGTTTATGTTAGAAAAATTCTCCAAGAAAAAACACAAGCTACAAAAATAAATAGGAATATATGCAAGAGAATTAATAAATTTAAGAGATCTCCATAAGAATTCCAAATATCACTGCTCTCACAAAAAGCACCACAGGGATTTCTTTTTATTTGTTTAAACTCCGCAGAGATCAAAGAACCCAATTATAATATCTGTCCCTTCCTCCTCTGCAGCCATTCACTGTTAATTGCCCTGGCTCCTGCTCTTCCACTAAGTATAAATGAAAGCACTGGAATTGAGCCTGCTACTGAAGCAAGCAGAGCAAACTTTCACTGATGTCAACAGAATTAGGCCACTTTTACAAGCAGTGACTTTGCCCTCCAGTTGGCAAAACAAGAAACGCAATTTGTTCAAATGCAGCGCGAGCGCCATTCCCTCCAGGCAGCATGCTGGGGACCCAGGCACTCTCCTGCTTCTCTGGGCTGCAGGAGAGGAGCAGTTGCTGTATGGGCTGCTGACTCACCATCTGGTTCCTGGTTTCTTTCTGAGCAGCACATGCTGCCAGTTCCTCAAAGCTTGTGGCAAAAATCTCTCCTGTGCCCACAGATTATAAGCTACTCATGACAGGCATCTAAGATATAAAATGAACTGAAAAAAAGAGGAAAAGAATGTCCAACTTCCAAATAAGAAATTCAAGACTGGCATTAAACCCTGAGCCTCGTCTCTCAGTACAAAAAATTGGAAGAGCGTTTGTATCTCCGAAGACTTATTCATCCCACTGGCTGCGCAATAATTATGAACTTAACATTAATCTTCAGTTTGATTACAGTCTGTTCAGCATTTCTGGCACCGCTCCCCACATTTAATTCCAATGCTGAGTCAATCCCACACAGAAAAAGGAATTAAAACAATTGAGTAAATACCTCACATAGAAGGGTGACATAGGCCGCTCATCTTCTTGGGAGCTAAAAACAAAACACATTTTTTAGTTAGTATGCAGCTCTGTCTTGTATTTGCAGTTCAAGATACTCACTCTTAAAAAGCAGAGATAACAAAAGTGAAACAGTACGCCTGTTACAGAGGTAACACTTATGTCTACTTTGTCCTCTAGTTGTACGCATGGAAGAAAGCTTTAAGTTACATTCCTTAAATCCTGAGAATCCGTCTCATTTCTCAGTGTCTACAAATGCGGTGCCACAGATCTCCTGCTACATGGCCAGGAGTCACTCCGGCTCTGCAGCAGTGACTATTCCCATAGCAACAATAAAGCATTTTGCTAGCAAAACCACCAGAGCCTTTTGCCGTCTGCTGTTCCAGAATTAAACAACCTGCCTATTAAAGCAAAATTTGCAAAATAACCCAAATGACATATTGAAAGACGAAAGAAACAGCCATGGGTCTATGCATGAGGCTAGGTATTCCCCGGTTTTATTGCTCCTGTGGAAAGTTGATTTGACTATGCTGGAATCTCCCTAGGCTTGAGATCAGGGGCTGCTGTCAGCTGGCATGGAGCTCCCCTGACAAAATGGTGTTTCAGTGGTCAACTGACTTGGCCCAAACATAACTACCTGGTGCGTGGCTAACCAGTTCCCCAATCCAGCTCATCATGCCTGTGCTGGCGCAAGGGTAAGAATGAGCTGCTGGGGCACTGAAGCTTAAAGGCGTGGTGGACTGATGGTTTAGTCAATTTAAGGCCATGCCACTCTAGGACGGGGTGCAAACTAATTTCACCTAGTCATTCCAACCAGATAAATGGTCAGCCTTGCAAGGCTTTTAAGCCTTGTAACTCTGCAGAGCAGGACACTTGCCTTCCTCCAAGCATGGAGGAAATGCCACCGAGGTTGATTCGTCCCCAAAGGACTTTTAACTGGGTCTGCTGAAGAGCACAGCAAGTTCAGCAGAAAGGCAGAAAAGACGGGAAGTTGCACAAATTACTTTAAACAAAACCAGAAAGGATAACATCTCACAGGCGCTGGAAACCAAGAACTTCTCTGCTGCTTTCCCGCTGTTCCAGCAGCCTGGGATTGTGCCAGCACTCAGCAATTTGCCACAGGTACTTTGGCCACAGGTCCCGGGGTGCTGCCATGCTGTGAAGGCATGCATCACTTTGGAGCTTTTTCAGAGGATGAGGGAATATGGGAGAATGCTCTAGGTGAGATGACCTCAGCTTCAAACACAAGTCACTTGGGGGCTTTGATTACCCCTACCAACTTCAACAGGGATCTGAAGTAGATCAAGCTTGAACAATTTCTGAAAAGCCAGCCTGAGTCCATTAATCTCTTGAATTTTGAAGGACTTTATTTATCAGTTTATAAAGGCTTCTCTAAGCACAGAATAAAGGGGAAAGGAACATCTCCGTGGGTTTGTAGTTAGGAGATCAAATACTCACAGGTGCCTTTTGCAGCTTCCACCGGAGCCAGCAGGAAGCTCCCTGAGCAAGGTAAGCTGAAACTGGCCTGCAGCCAGGTAAGCACCCTGCTCTCACACTGAATATAGCCAGAGGCTGATTTCACCATGGCTCATTTCAAACCCAGGCAATGTAATAACAGATCCACAAATATGAACGCCAAATTCATCTGGGGGGGCAAGAGCATGAGAGAGGAGGCAGGACACAAGGGAGTTGGAAAGGCCAGGAAGGCAGGCAGGCAGGCAGATGAGCAAGCCAGTGTGCCAGAAAAAAAATCACAGGGGTTTGATTCTGCATCATTTCACACCCCCTCCCCTCCCCAGCACACAGAGGTTCATAAAGAGACAACTAGAGGCATCTACAGAAAAGACCTTCCAGCACATCTCGCAGGAAGCTTGAAATACTGATTCAAGGGTAACACCAAATACTACGGACCAGAAGGAAGAGAAGCTGCTTCCGAAATCAGCACGGTTTGCCAAAACTCGCATTGTCTCCGAATGCAACAGTGACTGGGCAGTTTTCAGCAGCTCCCCAAGAAGACCGAGAGCACAGCTGCTACTGGAAACTTTGCTGCCACTTCCATAAGCCTGTCTTCAGCAGCTGGAGCAAGTTGCAATTGGCTGCTGCTGTGGTTGCATTGAACGCCGCTGTCACCCTCCTCTGAGACCCGGCCAGCACACGGGGCAGTGCAAGGGGGGCTGACAGCACCTGCCTGCAGCCAGGTAGGTAATGCAGCTGCCTGTGTGTGAACTGAGGCAAACATCATCTGAAGGGTCTTTGCGAGAAACTGCTATGGCTTTGAGACTGCCTAGAAAAAGTGGAAGGAAACATGGAAGTGCCCATCATTGCCCTTGCCAGAAGATGACCTGCAACTAAGGCACGGGTAAGAACCTGGCCAGGTACAGGCTTCCTCCCCTGACAGCATGCAGAGTCTCTCAGCTTGCATGCATAAAGTTATCTCTTTTATTTAGCTGCTGGTAAAGTTTTTTTTGCTATGTTCAGTTCATTACATTAGTGGCTGTACTTATAACCTCAAAGCAAACAAGACCCAGTGGCAGACACAAAACATGAAAAATGTTTTCTCATGTAGAAAAAAGTTCACACCACCATCAAGATTTCTGTGCGTCAATGCAACTTCAAATGACAACACCAAATGCTGCTCTGTGTACAAGGGGCAGTTGTCAAAGCCACACCAAACATGCTTTCATCTCAGTCTTTATAATTAACTCTCAAGTCACAGAAGCACAACGATACTGAAAAAGCCCAAATAACGTTCTTATATTCATACTCCCACTAGTCGCTTTGGAAGATCAGATGGAAAAGTAGTATTCAACAGGGACTCTGAAACCTCTTGCACTTCCTTCCTTTTCTTCCACAGCAAGTACAACCACTGCTCCACAAAGTTTTATAGCTGTACAAAAAACCATTATCCACTCACACAAAGTAACTGAGCAGAAACAAAAATTTTAAGAATATCAGCTGGGAACCGGTGACAAAGAAGTTCTAGAGAAGGCAGAAACAATATACCTGTTTCATTTAGATCACGTTTCAAAATTTCACATGGTCAATAATAATCGTAGCTGTGCATAACTGTCTTATCCAATAGTGCGTTATAGCTTTACACGTGCAGCACTGATCAGTAGCTGCATCTGGGATGAAGAGCTCCCAGCTAACTAGAGTGAAATCTAGACTGTTGAGAAAACCGTAAAACTCCTTAAATTTTAAAAAGATCTCCTGCATCTGAGTAAAGCTATCCATTTCCCCCTAAATCATTAAAAACAATGTATCCCAAACATCTTTCCCTAACTTCATGCACCTTAGTCAACTCATCTGTGCAAGCTGGAAGACATGAGCTGTGAAAATTACAAAGAGATTTAAACCAGCTATTCCATATAATTCACAATCCCTCAAATTAGATGCGAGACTACCAAGGCCTACTGCAGTCACTTAGCACACGTGGATTCTGTGAAATAATGAATTATTCATATATCAGGTAATAAAGTGATGTGCTTATATAATGCACACAACCACAGATTAGTTTAATGAAAGAAATGAAAACTCTGAGAGGTTTTACACCTGTGTATACATAATCACATGGTTTCAGATATGAAAGAGGCAAGCAAGCAAAAATGTACAAGATATGAATCATAAATGATCATCAGCTGATATTACACAATAAACAGGCTAGAAATTGGTTTAAAAACCTTCCACGCAGGACTCTTCGTCACTATCACTCACACTATGCTGATTAAAAAACAACTGCTTACTTGTTTTTAAAACACCTTGTACTGAAGGGTTTATTAGTATTGCTAGGAAACTCTTTCTACCACGTATCCTTTCAAAAGAAAATGCTGGAAGTCATTGATATGCTTAACATTTAACTGTACTGTACTGGGGCTACATAATTCCTCTTTGGTTAATGGGATACACAACCCTTCCAGAAAGAAAGGAAAGCTTAATACCTGGCAAACCAAGTCAGCCTTCCACAGTATGGAGGGGACAACTCCTTTTAATGTGCATCTCTTACACAGTCTGAATTTTTCCCTTGCCCAGCAAAGAATTTATCAATCAGGCAAGCATGGTTTATTAGTAAATTAGGTGTGTGTTGTGGTTTTTTTTTTTTTTTTTTTTTTTTTTTTTTAAAACCCTCAAAGTTTTGTCCAGCTTTACACATACTTTATGGCCAGAAAGAACTGAAGGGATGAAATAACTTGAAAAAAAATTCAGTTATTTAGTCAGCTGTCACTGATTACCTGGCCAGGCAGGTGAGTGCAACATACAGCAGTCTCTTTCTTCTCAGACATATACATAGCTCCCCTGAGCCAAGGGATTACACAGAAATTAATTGCAATACTTGGGACAGCAATTTCTCACACTCCTGAAGGACACCGAAAAATCTGATCACTTCCTTCTTGCCAAAAACCAAAACAAATACTGACCAAACTGAAAAAACTTGTTCTCTCTATTTTATGGCTAAAGAAGTAGTAATCTCCACTGAGCTAACAAAAAAGTTTGTCAGACTGAAAGGAACATCAGTATCACCCACCAGTTAAGTTTAGCACATCTTAGGATTTTCATAGAATCATAGAATTGTTAAGGTTGGAAAAGACCTCTGAGATCATCTAGTCCAACCATCAAACCCTCCCCTCCCCCCCCAAAAAAAAACAAACCCAAAAACACACCACCACAAAACA
>VZTL01067022.1:0-29694 GCA_013400535.1 Scopus umbretta | reverse complement strand
AAACCACCACCACAAAACACCAAACCACCATGCCTGCTAGACTATGTCCTGAAGTACCACATCTAGATGTTTTTTGAACACCTCCAGGGATGGTGACTCCACCACTTCCCTGGGCAGCCGGTTCCAACGCCTCACCACCCTTTCAGTAAAGAAATTTTTCCTAATATCCAACCTAAATCTCCCCTGGCGCAACTTTCAGGCACATGTATTTTACAGCATTTACACAACGCATCCTTTCTGCCTCTAAAGAAGGAAATAGGAAAGCTTGAGTGAAGTCTAACTGTTAAACGATAAATTTCCATTACAGAACCGCAGTTACCTTTTTTTGCCTCCCCCTTTTGCAACAGGAATATTACAGGCAACCGTTCACCCATCACATTCTCAAATATGCAATGATTATTTTCTTTTTTTTTTTTTTTTCCCCCCTGATGTCTCATTTTGCCTTCAGAAAGAATAAGGGAGCTGCTGAGTCCCCAGAACTGAAGCTGTAAAACACTCATTTGGACAGAGTCCCCAATTCATTTACACACATATGGGATACCACGGTCCCAGCCCCCTCGGTGGCCAGAGCTCTCACCCCAGGTCAGAGGGTGGCTCAGGGCCCTTCCCCCGTATTTTACGTGCACTTAATTTTTGTCCTGGCTTGCTGGCGCTGGAACCTCCATTGTAAAGCTATCACTGCTTTCCTACTCCACATCTCTTTTCAAAAGTTAAATGGGACATTTAGTCCGTTAAATTTAAAAATTATAGTGGTGGGTGTGTTTTTTTGGTGATGGTTTTGTTTTTTGGTTTGGGGGGGGGGGGTGGGGTGGGTTTTTTTTTTTTTTTTTCTTTTTTTTTTTTTTACAGTCATGAAAATGTACTTTGACTCAAGTGTCAACATTTTGCACCAGAGATGAAGGGCCTAGACACTGGCACGGTCATGCTGCTCAGTCAAGGTCATGTTTTCCTAATGCCTTGCCATAGGCTCTGTTTGTTCTGACCTCAAAAGTTAGATAAAGAAATGGCTCGCTTTCTATTCCACCACAGGTATTCTGGACTTAAAAAAAAAAAATTAGAGAGAATACTTTTTTCAGGCGATGAGATAGCTGCTTCTAATTCTAATGCAGTCAAACAAAAAGGCATTGAAAATTCAGTGGCGTCAAATTACTAATGATATCAAAAGTTAATGCAGCTTTTGGGGGAGGAAGAAGGAAGGCTAAGCTTGGGTGACTTGTTAAGACTTTGAGGTTATCTCCCTCTTGTTTTCTTCTCACCATTTAGAACCACTGTGCCACCTTGGACTAACAGACATGCCATTTTAGCAGTGGCAGAGGATTTTAACAATATTGTTTATTTACTTATTCTGACATTCAACATTAACGACACTAAAAACAGCTTCAAGAAAGCCTCAATTTTGAGACCACAGTAGTACTTTTTGCTGAATGTCTTGTCTTAGTCACAATTTTTCAGTGCTTCTTCCCCTCCCAAGTCATTTCCCCATAGAAGTTATTTCAAGCTTGTGACAAACGCAAGCTTGAAACTGCTCATGAAAATTTATTGCATATTTATTTTCTCAATGGAGTGATTTACTCATAGTTTGTGCTTCACAGCAGTGGGTAAAAGGTAATATTTTTGCAAATAAGAAATAGCAGGCAATATAGGCTTCTTCCTTCAAATAAAGCCTTCAAAATAAATTTCCTTCAAATAGATATTGAGGTATGTTATGCAAAAGAAGAATAATACCATCCTTGATGAAAGAGTAACCATAAATTTAATCTAACATGATAACACTGTGGCAATACAATGGTCATCATTAGAAGTCAGCACTTACCATCAATTGTTGAGCAATGCCACCCTTGCTCTATACCCTTAATCAGAGGGGGAGAGAGGAGGAATACTATACAGCAACTGCCTAAGAAACAAATGTTTAACAGCTATTTCTCTGTGACAGTTATTTCCATGCGAACATTTGCATTTTCCCTGAAGAGTAACTTTTATAGTCAAAACCATAACATATCATTTCAGATATTTATCTCCAGTCTTCACAACAGTTACACTTATACCTAACCATACTTACCATTGAAAACAAGTTAAGCTCGTGCTTAAGTACCTGCACCACGTGAGCCACGTGTCAAAATACTAGGCGGACAACCCAGCTTCTTTATTCTGAACTCCAGTACTCTGCAAAATATCTCCAATAACTTGGGTGGGGGTGGGTTGGCATTGGTTTAAATATTAATCTCCAAAGGATCCTGCCATCTTCCCCAAAGCTGTTTCTTCAGCAGTGTTTTTCCTAAACGTCTTTCAACAAAGTTATATCTTAAGCCCGCGAGATCACGGTGTGCAGGAATGTAAATGCGGGGCTGTAGGGACCTCTTTGGGGCAGAGTTCCCTATTACTCTTCCAGAAGCATGAGCTTCTGTCTCCTGTTTTATCTGGCATTCAAAATACCATTATTACTATTTCATCGAGACGAACTGAGGTGAATATGAAGGATCACTGTCACACGTCTGAGGAGCACACACTATTTCTTCCTCTATTTTCCATAGCCACGCACGATTAAGGCACAAGTACCCAACCTAGAGTAGGAGCCTTTTAATTCTAGAAAATACTAACATGCAACACAGCCATACACCACGCGAATATACCGCATTATCCGCAGGCATGTGCGTGAGGAGGCACTGAGACTGAGGCACATTGCCTGAATGAAAGAAAAAAAAAAAAACCAAAACAAAACACTGAAGCCTTTTTGCACACCACCTCCTACTTCAAAGGAACATCAGGGAAGTACAGGCTATCCCATGGCAAGCTGAAACGAACAGAACTTGCTGATTAAATGCCACTGTGAGCGAGAGGCTGATTTTTCATTTATATTAACTTATCTGACTGTACTGGAACTCTTGACAGCATAATTTAGTATAATTATTTTCTACTTACTATCCTACTGGATTGCAAATATGTTTATCTTTTATAAAATGACGTCAATGTTAAACAGTTTGCTTTTGTTGTTTTACTTCTTAAACTAGTTGGGGCTTATTATGAAAGACAGGGCAGTGTCTTGTCTTCTACTTGTGGTTTGGCAATAGCCCTCACTAGGATAAAACCAGAAAATGGGTCAGAAAGAGGCGGAATGAATGTACCAGCCAAAGTCTCACCTCTTCTCAGAATTTAACAGAGTGAAGTTGCATAACGCACACATACCTGTTGCATTATAATGGTGAAGAACTGTTACTAGGTAACCAGCGATTTCAGTTTCAGGATTGTTTGTTAAAAGCTTGCATGCTTCAAATAAAGGTATCTCAGAGCCCAGTTTTTAGGTAAATATTCGTATTTTCTTGCTTAATCAGGTGGACATCCCGGAGGCAAACAGCACAGAAAATTTCCACAAATTTCCTCTGTCAGTCAGAGCCCCCCGGCCCACCCACCCAGTGGTACCCAGGAAGAGTTTCTACAGGCTTCTGCGCCCATCAAGCTTCAGCTGTGACAAGACAGGGTACCCAGCTGTGGGTCAACTGTGAGCCTGGAAAGCCAAATATTCACGTGGCGTTTTGGAATAGGCTATGACTACAGCTTGAGGAAGATGAGAACCACAGGTTTGAATTTCTCTTCATTCTTCCACCAGAAAAAAAACCCAACCCAAAACCAAACCAAGCAAACAAAAAAAATCAGGTACAAGTTCTCTCCACCCTCAGAGAACATACTTCACTTCACATACATATTCCCCGAACATACTTCACTAGGGCTTGTCAAACACTCCCAGTACCTTGGATAGAAAGTGGTAACAAAGTCCAAAGGATCGGACTTTATGATACAACTTTACAAACACCAGTGCTCACTAATCTGTTAAAGAGAACACAGAGGTCATTCCAAAAAAAGAAGAAAGTGTGGTAGAATACAAATGGTGTTCTCCGGCTAAATTACTGGTTATTTGTGAAAGACCCCAAGCAAACAAACAAGTAAGGTAAATCAAACAACCCCAATGATGACTGCAAGCAAGACAGCCCATGCAGACAACTGCTGCTGTACAGGTTAGAAACGGATCAGTCACACACCCTACTTCTGTCTGATGCACTTTCTAAAAATTATTTGTGATGGCTTCACTCTTCCTCTACCTTGATTTCTTTCAGCAAAGTGCAAAGCGAGAGAGGCCACTGATCACAAACAACGCTTGAGTGTGTACCTGCCTTTCTTATCTCCTACGGGAACTGGCAGATGCAATTGGCAAAGGCGGCCGCCACAGGTTTCAGCTTTGCACAGCTTGTTAAATCTGCAATAGACTGAGCTACAATAAATGAATTAAAACATACGCTAACAGCATTGGTAACGCTCTAACTAGGAATCTAGGTTATTGAAGTAAGCTAATGCTGTTCAGAAAACATGTTAGCCTATTAGCAATAGAAGAGACAATTAGTGTCGGATAGGTTGTTGGAAAATCAGTAATGCAACCTGTGTGACGTTCACAGGTGCCTTTTAGAGTGCTTGGGCAATACAGTACCTATTGCAGAGGAGGGTTCAACACATTCAGCCTTCTACCTCTTCCCATGCAACGAAACATAACCCCGATGTCCCCATTGTCACTCCCTCGCAGCAGGCCACCATAACCCATCATGTGCCATTCCACAGACATCTATATATAGAATAAAATGACATCGTGGCTCTAAGCAAGCACATTATATGATTTTTAGGAAGACAGACTCACAGCTTACAGATACCTTGGTAGAAACAATACTTCGCCGCTCTAGTGACAAACGCCATTTAAATGTCACAGCTTCTTAAACAGAGCCTTTCTCCCTCTCCCAAGTTTTACACACCAGCCACACAGAGATGCATTTGTATCGCTTCAGCGCATGAGGGTTCCCATGGCAGGCGCAGCACGGCCAGCTTGTGGCCCAAAGAGAGCGCAGAGCGGGGCACCTGCAGGAGACAGGCGGGAGGGAGTTCATCCGCCCAGGAAGGGAACCAAGCGTGATCACTGCTGGCAGCTCATTCCCTTTCTTGAGAGGGGAAGAGGGATCCTCTTACTTTGGGAAGTGCCCCGAGCCGTAACACCTGGAGGTTGCTGCTAGTCCGCTTTAGACCCAGCAACAGGAATCTGTCACTGCGAGTTGTCCATGCCCTCAGCGGGAACGGCAGCATCAGCCCATCCACCTCACAGGCACTACAAGCATTGTGCTACCCACGCCAGTGCTAACCATTATCCGGTTGAAGCTGAAAAAAAATGCCTGAAGCCAGCAAGACCCTCTTCCTTAGTGCTAAGAAGGGAGGGGACAACCTTCCAAGGGGAAGAATAGGAAAATAAAAGTGCAACCCGGAGAATGCCACTGTAAAGGGATCTGGGAGTCCGTGCTTGTCTGCCCCTAGGTCCAAAGAAAATTAGGTGCTAAAAGTATAGTATACACATCCTAAAAATAGATCAAGAAGATGGAAAACAAGCCAGAATTCTGTGAATCTTTGTGTTTTTAAACTGCAAAACTCAAACAATTGTGTACCATGTTCAAGGTTTAATGGGAGTTTGAAGAAAAATCTTCAGTTTTAAAGTGCAGAGTGCATTTCTAACTGATCGAGAGTTAATCCTTGCAACAACAAAACCCAAAGAGTCTAATTAGAGCCACCCTGTGAAACCTATCTTCCCCTGGGGTGAATAGTCAAGAGCACAATAACAACCACTTGTTCTGACCTCCGCTATGACAGTCCCAGATCCTAGGGAACACAAAAAGGTTAAAAATATTGTGTGATACTGGTCCTTCAAATAGGAATGACTATGACTACTTCCTTAAGACATTCAAACTGCATTTCTGGTTTTCTGCAGTCATCAACATGGAACCCTGCAACTGAATTATTGCAAAAGAGACTTCCTCCACATCTGTCTGCAGAGGACCCCGCGCTTTATGGCGACAATAACAGTTTGGGCAGCAATTTCAGCTACTATTTTATCGCTTCCAAGTAAGCAGCAACTCTGCAGCTTCTGCTGAAACAGCACCACCATCGTGCTGAAATGGCAAGCTAAATTACTTATTTACTGTTTTGCAGATTACATAAAGATTGATGCTCAGCCCGTTCAAAGGCTGAGGAGGTATGGAACGTGTCATTTTGAGAACTGAAAGAGCACTCCAAAAAAGTGTAATTAATGACTCGGTGCAAGGACCGTGTACGCTTCTCCCCCTCCCCAGCGGGTCTGCGGACTGCCATTTCAAAAGCCTGCCTGCAGTTATCCCTGCCACACTGTGGCAGGAGCACATGCCGGCACAGGTAAGCGCTGACAGCTGGTGCTGAAGGGAGGTGTGTCTCGACACCCTGGAAACGCAAGCGCCCTTTTCCTCCGAAAACTGAACCTCTCGCCCCTGCCGTAAAGGCAGACCACGCTGGCTGCCCAAGTTGACAGCGCTAGGTGGGGGGCGCACAGGGGGGAGCCCGGCCGGGCTCCCTTACCGCATTACAGCCCCTGCTGCAGCGAGGCGGCCGGCGGGAGGGAGAGCTCTGCTCGGGCGCAGGGAGCCCTCAGACCCCCGCCGCTGGCCGGGAGGGGGTGGCCGCGGAGCACCTAAATCCCCGCAAACCTCGGAGCTGCTCCCAGCCCGCGGCAGGCTCCCCCCCCAAGGAGCGGGCTGCGCGGGTTTCGGGGCGCTTCTTCGCCGAGCCCCCGGTAACACCCCGACCCGTTAGACNCCGGGAGCGAGGGACACCCACCCGGCCCCGGCCCCGGCCGACGCAGGTTAACCGAAAGAGGCTTATGATGTCCCAGTGGCTCCTGGACCCGCAACCTGCAAGAAATGCCACCAGCTGAGGGCTAATTACCACAGGATACCTTTTAACAAAAGCACCCCACGAGGTCAGCTGTATCCCTTTTTAGTAACTATAACCACCCCCCACATGCCACCCAGGGTGCAAAGCAGTCCCCCCCAGCCTCCCTTCCCCATGGCCAGGGCACTCACCTGGCCCACCCGAAGCTCTACCACGCCATCGCCGGGCTGCTACCCTCCGCTAGCTCCACCGAGCCACGCTCCTGCGTGCACGCGCCTTCGCCACGCGCCGCCGTCCACGGGGGCTGGCGCAACTGGGCGCTTGAACCTACCGTCCCTTTGCGCCGCAGTAAGATGCTACTGGGGTTCGGAGGGCTTGCGCAGTAGTTGGCTAACCGATTCGGACACGCAGCGAAGAGGAGTGTATGAGAACCCTTCCCTTAATATTTGAAATGAAGAGATAAGTGTTGCAGAAGCCGAACTTATTTTTACTGACGTTCCCAGTGGGCCACCCTCAAGTACTCCTGCTTCTACATCTGTGGCTGCTGACCAAATACTGCTCTGAAACAACAAATCACACCATTTTATTTGGTGAAAATTCGGGTCTGGGAAGAGCGGTAGCAGAAGAACCCCACACAATGGGTTTGCCACTTTCCAGGCCACAGCAGCCTTGGAAAACGAACAGCACACAATCTGACAGAAGGTCTTCCACTGAAATGTTTGATGGCTGCTGAAGGAGCATACCCAAAGTTCATTTTTTTTACCATCGCACCTCCCCTGCCCAGAACACCTAAGGAACCACCTTCAACTTCCCCCAACACTGGACAGAAACACTTCTGCTGCTGCCCTACCTGTGAACGACGTTACTACACCACACACTTTATGTGACGGAGAAGGGGACAATCTCAAACCGATCGAGGGACATAAGAGAATGGATCCTTTCAACATTTTAGGTGGTAAAAGCTTAATGGCTAATTCTGGCACAGCCAGACTTGCCAATCTTCAAAAATTCAAGTCAATCATTAAAAGCACCGTCACCTTCAACCCCAGTGAGGACTGGCACTGGCTTGGGAGGAAGCTGGGGCAAGAGCTTAGTACCTGTACGTTTATGACTTCCATACAGATGCAGGCCACGCGAATTAGACACGAGCCACGCCAGCCTTCTGGAGAAGCAGCAGACGCTCACAGGTTAGCAGAGGGATATCAGACATTTCACAGGGATGCCTAACAGATCCTGACCTTTCTCAGCAGGAGGCAGGGGCGTTTTCTATCTCAAAAACAAGAGCAGCAGGCAGCTGCAGCCTCAGAAAGCGGTGGCATGGAGTAGAGACGCAGAGGTCAGTCGACAAGTGGCTCCGCTTCAGTACGCTGAACTGTTTAATATTTGCCCCTGTCAGCAGGCTGACTGGAAGAAGTGCATTAGTAATGCTTCTGCCCATTGCCTCAGCACAAGCCCGTTCTGCATCGCCACAGTCACGCCAGGCACAGCACAGGGCCCCTTTTTAGGAAAGTCAGCAGTGCTGATAAAGCACTCCGCCATCATGGAGCTGGGCTGCTCTTATCTGCGGCAATTAAATGAGTATCTTGATGACTTCCTGCTAAATTAAATGTGCCATATATGCTCTTAAGCAACTAAAACCATGAGAGAAAGATTTTACTCTGATACACAAAACTGCTTCAGTATAAAACAAAAGCACCTTGTACTGTTTCACAATTTGACAATAAATCAAATTGCCTCTTCCTGACCAGCCTTTTTATATACGCACAGAGTTATTCACAGTTTATTACACTTCTATAACCTGACCGTTACTATTGGGATGCCAATAAAAGAAAAATAATTTTCCACATTTGACTAAGGACCCATCTACATGGGAAAGCAGTCAGGGTTCTCCAGAGCAGCTTGCTGAATAAACAGAAGTGGAACAACTCAAATAGCTCACTTATATAAGCTCGAATTCTCAACAAAGAATTCACTAACAAAAAGAGATGCTGTAATAACCAGAAAGATTAATTTATGAATTACCATCAGTGAAGAAGGTTAGTTTACAGCATCATGCTTAAAATCAACCAGATGCCCTTGGGAGAACATTTAAGTTGCCCAGGGCTCCCTGGGCCATCAGCACCTTCAGACCCACCTTCTGTTTCTGTTCTCTTCTTTGGGAGTCCCCTCAACGGGGTATCAGTTTTCCCCTCTCCCTCCTCGTTTGCCTCTTTAACATTGCCAAAACCATCATGATTAAGAAGAGGTGCCCTAGCTCACGTTTCCTTGCACACCCACTGGCATGCAACTTCAACACGCATTAAAAGAAAGGAGATCAAAGATGAAAAAATGCAGCTGGTGGACTTTTGCTAGCACTGCTGGTTTCCCAAGGTTTTAATTATTTCTAGAGCAGCTGCAGATATTGCAATAAAAGATTTTAACATGGAGAAATGGCAGAGAGAGTGAAATTTTAAAAAGTACTTTGGGGCACAGTGGCCAACCGTTGGTAAGAGCAGTAGTACCTGCTACTCAAACAGTGGGAAATCGGCCCATGGTGCACATCACCTTACTTCAATTCACATCGTCTCAATGGGCCCTTTGAAACTCTCTCTGCTAAATGAGCACACAACTCCTTAGTTCTTTGCCTCCCCTGTTCATGGGTACGCACCACAAAGTAGGAAGACAAAAGCTGCCAGAAAACTGAAGCCTTATCTCCAAACAATTCCACTTCCTTCTTACAGATGTTTACGTTAAAGCCAACTTGCTACTTGACAGAGGCAGGAATTCCTACCCTCCCCCTGCCCTCTTACACCCTTTTTAACTTGCATAATTCAAGCTGGGTTATTACGTATAAAACCTGGGATTATACAACATTTTGTTTTGGATTTGTTTGTACTTGTTGAATTTGTTCTCCCATGTTAAACACGGAAAACAAAACCTCTCAAGTTTCATACAATTCTTGCATTCCTACTGCATGGAAAGGCCAAACTCATCTGTTGGCAACAGCAGTGCACCTCAGTGGCTATTTGTGAGGATGGAGGGGGTAGAAAAAAACAAAAAACCTTCTCTCAGGACAGGCATGGTATTCTCTCCAGTGACTGTATGCTCCTTAATGTATCGTGTATGCGTCAGGAAAATAGACAGCAAGTAACAATAAAAATGATAAAGCCCCCTAAAATACCATACATATCGCTACACTTCAGCACCTATGCCAAGCCAACACCTGGGTTCAAAGTATTTGATTCGCAAATTTCTTACTGAGATTCAAAAATGAAAAAAAGACGCAGGCTGGAACTAAATATGAATAATCACTTTTCTCTACCATCATCAATGTTTAAAGAATGAACACGTGTTTTGGAAAGGAAGTCTCTTGTCAATCATCATTACAGAAGTGCTTTCTCTTCTTTCTTTCCTTTTCATACTTAGCTGCACACCAAGTAATTTTCTCAGCGTATAAAGCAACAAGAGAAGATGATCTTTACACAGCACCAGAGGATATGAGATATAAGTGATCTAGATAATGGATTTTATGAGGATGCGGCTGTGTCTGCCTCCTGAAAAGCAGTTACCCCTTGCCACTGCACTGTCATACACAAATTAGATACCATTTTTTAAAAAAAGAAGAAAAAAGATCTTGCTTGGTCTGATAAAATCTGAGGGTTTTTAAGACGCTGAAGTTCTGCTCCATACCATCAATGTATTCCCACACTGTTTACTAGGTTATGCAATAATTTCCCCCGGCAGAAACACGAGATGCAAAGCAAAGATATCATCAGACTGAAAATTAAAGAACGTACTTTTCAAAACACCACCAGTACAAAATTTAAAATGCCATTATTTATGTACACATCCATGCGTTGATACATGCATTTTTCTCTTTAGAGTAGTTGTGCATATAAACATCTGCAATTAGGAATGATAAGCACCCTGGAAAATCTCCCCCAGGCCAGAAGATCTGTGTGCACACATGAAATAAGCAAGTCACATGTAAATAGAAACCATATTTGGAAACCGTAGCCCTTCGTGTCCAAACAAAGCAGACAGACGATTAAATAGGCCCTGTTCAGAAAAGCACAAACGGGAAGAAGGAGCAACTAGTATGTCAAAAACGTAATTTAGTAAAAGGGGACTCCTCAGAAAGGGGGTAAGTACTAACAGTGACTTTCCAAGGCTGGTACTCAGCCCTGTATAACTTAATGCTTTTATCAATGATCTGAAAGGAAATGTAAAATAATACCGGTGGCTCTTTTTGTATGTTGTGTGCAAACAAGCATTAGAATCTTCCGTACAGCCATGTCAGAGTCAAATCGGGGAACGACATACAAGATGACGGGTCCTACTGGCGTATACAACATCACACCAGATCAGCACTTCTATACAAGCTCTGAGCAACTGTGCAGCTAAAGAAATTAACATCGCCCTCGGAGGCATCAAGATATTGTGTGGAAAAGGTGTATTCCGTCTGTATTTCCTGCTGGGGCGGTTGCTACAGAAGACTGTGATCAGTTCAGAAATTCCCATTCTCAAGCAACTTGTAAAAAACTGAACAGTGCTCAGAGACAACCCATGAAGGGAAGGCAAGAACTGAACCCCATACTTTTAGTGCTTTTCAAAGAAAACAGCCTATGCATGCAGCAAGCGTTAATATTTGACCTAGTACTCACAAGCTGAACAAGATCCAATGGCTGGGAGTCAAAGACAGACAAATTATGACTAGAAATGAGACATTTTTAAACGGTGAGGATAACTAACTACTGACACAATTCATCAAAGACGATGGTGAACTGTTAACGTTCTTACAACCTCTGTTGCCTCTGTTTGGGAATGCCAAGCCCAGATGTAATTTGCAGAATTCTCTTACTCATTTTCTTAACTAACACTCCTCTTGTCCAAAAGAGAAGCAGGTTGCTCTCAGTTGACTTTGTTTTACCCCTTTTATTTTTTGCACTGGCAGAGAAATACTAGTTTTATTGGCATATCTGTGGGGAAGATACTGGTTTTTTGCACTGTAGCTCTTCTGTTACTTCCTGAAACTTGGAGGCAAATCACCTTTTAAACAAAGCTAGTTAAAATCCATTAAGGAGGAAACATATTCCAGAATTGTTCCTTAAATTTGCTGGACAGGAGAAAAGTAAACACCAAGCTGAAATCTTTTCAGAGCTTCAGGTTCTCAGAGTTCCTGATCCCAGCCAACAGATAAGCATGCAAGCGCATTTCCCATCGAGAGGGACACCCCAGGCTCCCAGGAGACCTGGATTAGCTGCTGGGGCTGCTCTTCATTAAGCAGCAGTGTCCTTTGCAAGCACTGCCACACCCGCTTGTCAGCCGCTTTAACTTGTTCCAAAGGACTCTCGCCGCATGGGATAGCCCAGAAATTATTTCTTGGCCTCCCTCCTGGAGAATGGGGGGGGGATTGGGAGTAGGTTCCTCAAGGGTTTTCTGGGAAAGCATCAAGTAATGAATGGTTGTGCCAGCTAATCTGCTGTGGGAACAGGGTAAAGCATGCTGTGCAACAGGTCACTAGGTTCTTCATTTGCACCAGTTAGGTTCAAGGACCAGAGCATGGGAGAGCAAGCAAGCAAGCAGGAGTCCGGTTGTGTACAAGTTATTTTCAAAACAGGACAGGCTTTTTCCAAAGTTCTGCTAATCTAATGAAATTCCAAATATTAACGTCTAATGAAATTTCTCCCACTCCTCTAAACCGCTATTTTTATAAAAGAGTCTGCATAAAGACGCTTTAAAAAGTCAGCTGTTTCAGACCAATGAAAATGTTTGCCACAGGAAACACTGAAGAAAAAAGCATTCATTTGTCAGCAAAAAGATTCCAAAAATTTTAAAATGAGCTCTTGGCACTCCTTGAATTATTTATATTCCCTACCAAAAACGTCACTGGTTTCGCACTTCCCCACCTTCCAAAAACATCCTTCCAATCCTCTACATAATTACCATCCTTTGAACTCCATGCCTCTGCACCCACCACATTTCCTGCTTTCTAAAGCATCTTCAAGCGAAACGCTTGTAGTTCACCCTTAGCCTTACAGAAATAACAACCATATCAGAAGGGGCTGAGCAAAGCGGAGGAGCAGGCCACACCATTCACGTTTGGTGCACGCGGCTTTTTACTCCCCTGAAAGATAAACTGCCATCTGTGTTGGCAAGGGAGGCAGTCTGGCAGAGCTACCCTCCAGAAAAACCCTCTAGAAATAGCTCCTCTTCTTCAGCTAATGACGTGACTGAAAGGAGTCCTCCCTTTGCGCAAGTGACCCAGCGGCCAGCCTGGCTCCCGGGAGAGGTGGTGGGAAAAGATGATTTGGCAGGAGAGACCGCCTCCGCCCGGGAGGCACTAAGAGAAGAATGAGCTGGGTGAGAATAACTCCATCTCTCTGCCTAGAGCTGGAAGATGCATCTGCCATGGAAGCAAGGGAGATCCTGACTAAAAGACAACTCTGACCTACAGTCTATTAAAACCTGACTGTATTTGACCAGAGCGCAGCCCTCTCAGGCCCAGGGCATTTTCCTGCACCCAGCGATGCGTACATCAAGAAACACAAATGACTGTTTATGTGCACCCAGATACAACGATACTGGGCTCAATCAGCACAGCTCACTGCTTTGCCCCTCATTTGCAACATCAGCTTTGAGTCTAACCACTCTCTACGTGTCCAGGCGGTACAAACACACTCCTATCCTGCTGCAGGCCAGTCTGAGCAACATTAGGAGTGGCACGAGTGGATACTGAAGGGAAACAAAAGTTCACCATGAGCCTACATGTAGTTATCATGACCATTCAGAACAAGAAGACAAAGGTCTGTAAGTTTGCAACTTCCCAACCCACCTTCACAGTCCAGGGAAAAATCCAAGTTTTTCTACCCAAGGGGCATAAACCCAGCAAAAGCTAGCAAGAGTTTAGAGGAAAATTTATTTTCTATGATGTTCAGTAGCCCTCTCAGAATGGTGGTCCCTTGATTTTTTTTGCAATTTGACACTTTCTCAAGTTTTGGCATGTTTTTTTTTGAAGGGAACATCTATACATTTTAAAAAACATGGCGTACTGTTAAGAATGCTCCCAAGAGTAATAATTTCATGGTGGTTAGGTGGTTCCTAACCATAACGCAGGACAATAAAAGCATTGTTTTATTAGATATTAATCCCTCCCTACATGACTCAAACTTTCTGATTGCAGAGAACGTGGAGACTGTGAAAGGGCCTGAGGAATTGGTGGTGGAATCTCTTGTTTCCAGGAGTCCTGTCAAAGCCTTAATGACTGGAAGTCATTAACATCCAAGCGGCCTTTAGTAATTTCTTTACAATTACCTAGTGGCCTCTCTTTGCAGTCATCCCTAGTGCAAATACACTTCTTGCAGCAGGTGCAGAACAAACAAGAAAGCTTTGGTACAGAAACAGAACTATCTTCACACTTCCTAACTGCAACCCTCTCAGGCCAGGAAGGCACTGAGCCAATGTGAGAAAGTGCAATTTGTAGATAAGCAGTCAGCTTGGGATCACATTCCTCACAACAGATAAAATGAGAGGAAATCTCTCATGGCCACTGACCATGAAAGAGGAGGATTTTACAACACTGAAACAGCTCCGAGAGAAACAGATGCAAGCGAAGTGACAAGAGCAGTGAGCGACAACCCTGCCCTGCCACCCCCAGCCTCTTCTTATTAGACAGCCAGCTGACCACTTTGATTAAAAATATACACGTGTGTCATGGGAAGTCACAGCTGAACTCCACCAGCCTACGCTGCAATGTGCTGAACACAACGTCCAAATGCACGGTTCTTTCGGCTGAACTGGGAAACTGCAGCAGCAAACAAGCCTGGCTGAGAACTCGGTGACCTCTGCCTGCTGATCTTCCTGCCAACTGCCTGCAGGATGCGGGCCTGGGTCCCCTCTGGGAAGCCACACAGGAAGGAGTACCTCACAGCTTCAGGTGGTAGAAAACTGCTTACTCTGCAAAGCTACCGGAAACAAGGCACACTATGCTGAACGTCCTCAGCTGAACAATGCACCAGGAACTTCAGGAGGCAGGCTAAGGAAGCTACAGGAGAGGGAACTACTCACTTACTGCAGTAAAAATAAGTCAAGTCACAGTGCAGAGGCTCTGCCTCTTCCTTAGTTGCTAGTAAGACAGGGTAGTTAGTGATGGGTATCTTGGTTTTTGTAAACACAAATATTAAAAGCACCAAGATTTCCAAGGCTGGCTTAAATTCCTTATTATCCACTGTGTGTTCTCCCATAAGAGGTCACTGATCCTTTTGTTTGAAAATGACTTCAAAATTGTCACAGATGTTTGCACCCTATTCCCTACAGCAAAAACTATTATCTGACCCAGCTGGTATCAGAAAGCCACCAGCTTCATGAGATGAAGCGACTTTCTCCTCACAGCAAAAGCAGATACAAAAAGAATGAAAAAAAGACAAAATAAAGGATCCTTCTAGCTGAGAGGACAATGCCTGCGACACAGAAAGGGAGTCAATTTTTTCAGCTTTGTTACTCAGTTGCTGCGAACTTACTGTAGTCCCTTTCTGGTTTCTAAGGCTGCTGGATGCTGTCCCAGGAAACAGGAAAAGCTAATATACTTGGCTCATGGACTGAAAGAAGAACTTTTGTTTCCATATGCACATTATGCATTAAAGTGCTGCTTTCTACATCTAACAGTCATCAGATCTTTGTTTCATTTTGATTCTTATTGCTTCCAAGATGAACCCCCTCTTCTGTGGCACAGGTCAGGGCATCAGATTCAAAATGTTCTCCATCCCAGAAGCGATAATTTGTCACCAGGTAAATCTTGTACAAAGAAGCAAAGTTAAGATGGCTAGAGGTAAACAGGAACGTTAGAACAGTGCAAGAGACAAAATCTAATCTAAAGGAGTAACCTGTGCAGGGTAGAAGAGAGAGGGCAAATGCTTGGAGAAGTAAACCGAAGTCCACCTGGTAACTTGCATGGTAAAAAATCTACATAATTACATGTTTGTGCGACTGTCATTACATCTTGGCTATAGAGAGGGGAGAAGAACCCAGGAAGAGCTGAGACCACACCCTGACTCAACCATTCACCAGCACCTACCTTGGAGAGGCCCATAAATCACATGTCTTTGTGGCTGTGTTTTTAGAAAACTTAATGCTTTTATTAACAACTTATTGTGTAAGGCAGTTCCTACTGCCAGCATCTCACAATGCAAGAAAGAAGGGAACTGATTGCATAGGAGGGTGGAGACAAATGTACTCTCAAAGTTAAATGAGTCAGCTTGGAAAAACTAACTCAACACAACCTAAAGAGAGAAAGTGACAAACAGCAACTATACCTTACATAAAAACTCCTCTCTGTGGGCTCAGAGCAGGGCCCACCAGAGGCTGCTGCTGAGAGATGCAGAAGGCAACCGCCCTCACCACCTCCCCACCGATCTCATTGCAGACCTTTGCTCCTTTCCTGAGCAGTTTTCTCGAAAAATCCATGGCTGTCGCAGGACAGCCCTTCCGGCTGCCTGGCTGCAATCCCTTATGTAAACCTGGCAGCAAGGCTCCTGAGTGATAAGGCAAATTATTACTTTGGATAGGGACTGAATGTACTGGCATGACAGACTTCAACAACAACAAAAAAACCCCAAACCTAAACAAAAATAGTCAGCTAAGCAAACAACACCAGCCCCCCGTTTGATTTGTTCTGGCAACAACAGGCACCCAAGTTTTTATCACACGCCAGAGAATAATGGTAAGTTTTGGCTTGCCTTGGTTTTAAACCGCAGCTGCTAAAAGGAAAGCCAACAAATAGGGAACGTGTTTATAGTAAGCACAAACTTCTCACTGTACAAATACATGTGTTTTCATACCTCCATAATTAACAGCAAGAACACTCAGTATCATTAAGAAGAGGGTGCAGCAGGGTACATTAACCCACCCCTTATTTTAGGGAGGCTACTACAGCATGTGATCCCTTTATTTGCAGGACATAGGCTAAATATAAGGATCATCGTGAACAAAAGGTTGATATAAACAAACCTTCTCTTTGAGAACACGCACATGTTAGAAAGCCAGCGTGGGGTATCTGTGCAGGCAAATCTCATTGCAGCTGTGACTGCAGCCACAAACAGGACTTTATGATCTTTGGCACACAAAGACACAGCTAGAAAGTACTGGAGAAGGGCAGCTTGCTTACTGAACCACCGCCATGGTTGCTCTAAGCTTTGTCTCTCAGGAACCGCACAATGTTTTTCGCAAAGTTTGGCTGCCATACACGCACCCAGTCCCCAGCACCTGACCACTACTACCAAGGAGGGGTACCGGGTCGCACTCCTTTCATTGATATTGCCACCTAGGGAGCACACACAGAGCCTAGCAGCACCACAAACACCAGGGTGCCCTTCCACTGAGGGATCCTCCTTCAAAACTGGACCGCAAAGAGATGCAGCTCCAGCAAGTGCTGGAACAGCCATATGCAACAGCCAAGCCTATTTCAGCACCCTTTCCCGGGCAAAAGATGCAGGATGGTGACAATAAAAGCCTGCAGACAGCACGCACCTCTGAGCCAGCATCAGGAAAGGCATTTCTGCTCACCATCAACAATCCCCTGCCTCACATTTTGGCTGCAGGAAGCATTTTCTCTCCTGCCTGAAGGCTATCCCTTTTCTTTGCTTGTATATCAAGTTTAGCACAAAGGGCTAAAAGCATTGCTTGCAAGAGGCCCTCCTAACTTGGTATGCACTTAAATCTTAATATATCCTATTCCTGAAGTAAAATTCCTTTGAATCTGTTACTTGTTAGCACCTCTAGGCACAACCAAAATCACTCCAGTTCCTCCTGCAGTTCCGTATGCCCCTTTTGAACCAGAGCTTTGAGCAGACTTTTTCCTTCTAGACAGCAGAGAGCAAGAGGGACCCAAACAGGGATTCTGACCTTCACAGAGCTGCAAGCCCACCCTAGCCCCCTCTCACTGAGGGTCTGGTAAAGCCCCTGGGAGCCCCTGCCTACAACCCTAGTCCCAGAGCTGCTGCCTCCCCGGCTCCTGGGGTCTGCAGCGTTTGGTCCTGTGGCCCTCAACCAGGTAAAGGGAAAGTACGTGTGTAGTTCCCAGGGTCCAGAAGTTTGACTGCCCTGCTCTGAAGCTCTGCACAGGAGCTCTTGCAAAACCGAGATAACCCTCACAGAAATATGTAACAGGCTGCATATTGCCTGCAGACTTTCATCCTTCTTTCAGAGGAGCAGTCTCTTCTCTCCTGCCCCTTCCTTTTCTTTCTCCACTGTTTTGCAATTTACTTGAAGACTGCATTACAGATATGTTTTTGTGCTACTGCATGATTAGCAGTTTGCCCTTGGCACACAGCTATAATAATGAGGCAATTTTCAAGAAAACACATACGTTATGTGCTAAGTGGGGATTATAGGTACATATAGTTAATCCACCTATTTAGGTCAGAAAAAAAGAACATATCAACTTTATAAATATCATTTTCTTAAGATAACGGTTGTGAAGAGAAGGTGATACAGATTTTGTGCTCTGCAATATGTTTTGACTGCAACTGAGATTTCACATATTTCAAATGACAGCAGCACCTTCAAAAAAGTCCTGCGATGAAGAATATCAAACCTGTAAGGAGGCATAACATGTTTTTCAATATTTAAAAAAACTGGTAAGCCATTCTAGAAGCCATAGTCACAACTGTAGCTGCTACTTAATACGCGGATCTTAATTTAAGGTCAACCATATGAAGACACATACTGAGACATATTTTAAGCAGTATCAAAAATTACTACTCCACCAGAAGTCTCTCGTTTTCTCCCTGAGGACCTCTGTTCTAGCGTCAAATGAAGCTGATTGAAAATTTATTAAAGATTACAGTCCTTGCTGGGGTGGGGGGGCTTATGGGCCCAGTGTGTGTAATTATTTCTTCACTGTTACACTTGTGAGCCTGCTAAAGGTGAAGTTCTGCATCTACTGTTCTGTGTAGCCCTTCATCCTCTTCTAATCCACCTACATCCTGGTAACTGAGCATGGAAAGGGAACAAACCACAAGTGTTTTCATGAAACAGCAAATTATTATCATTGCCAAGAACAACCTTTATTCTTTGCTAACAAAGATCATATGATAGCTGAGCAGATACAGTCATTTCACTAAAATGTATCTGATAATTACATATAATTAATGATAACATTTATTTAAGAACTGCTAGTACCTTGTGACACCTCCCGCTCCCCCCCAACAAGAATAGCAGCATGCTTGCAAAGCACCTTATAGTCTAGGTCAGATGCCAGAGTCTTTCTGCTGAAAAAGGTGAAAACTCCTAATGTAGCCTTGCACTGAGATAATACAGGTAATACCTCACTATAAGCTTAGATTACACAGGAGTGACACAAGGCTACCAAAAGCATGTTTAAAACCACACCTGATATATCAAAGCACTACATTAATGCCAGGGAATCGGGGTTTCTGGCTGCTGCACCAACAACTGTCCTGCAAGTGTATTAGGTCTGCTAGAGACCTCTCTCCCCTCTTCCTCTTAGGGGTGGTCCAGTGCCTCCTCTCCACCCGGTCCTGCCCAACAACGTGCCATCCTGGAGCTGGGTAGAAAAGCGCAAGCACTACCTACTCCTCCTTCAGCAGCAGCAGCAGCAGGTCACTGACAGAACAGTACTGGAAGCTAACAGCAGTGCAGATACTCAACCCAACTAGGTAAATCTGTACAGAAGTGTGATACGGACAGAAAACTAGGGCATTCTCGAACAAAATGGGATTACAAGAGAATTAATTGCTACAGCTTATTAATTTCCCAGATAAAATTAGAGATGCAGACATCTTTCATCTCAAGGCCTAAGCATGGAGATTAAGCTTCTGCCTAATCACAAACACATCTCATTTGGTGCTTAATGTCCTGTGCCAGTATTGGCTCAACTATCCCTACTTCAGCAGGACTCTTCTAAAGCGTTACACATTGACAGGAAAGTATTAATTCCTACAACAAATAATTATGTCTTTTGGGGAATGTTTTCCTAAGAGAATCATGATTTTTTGGGGCACCTCATGAAGTACGTCAGTCATTCATACCTTCCCAGATATGAGACTCAACCGTCCTTTGTTTCAACTCTCAAGCACTTGATTTCTCTTTACACCTTGCAACATGTAGTGGAGTACAGGAAGGGGCACACTCCCTGCCAAGCTCCAGCATACCAGTGCAAGAGGCTGTAACTTCTGACCCAGCCCCACCTGCCCGGCCCTGTCCAGCTGGTAGAATTGTATTGCCTTCTCAGTTTTGCCAGCTGACTTGCTTTGGAAATTGTTTCCTAACTCATCTCAGTCAAAAGGAGCTGGATTAATGAAGACATGTAAACGAACCTGATGTCTTCCAGTTGCAGGAGTTTTGGGGGCAGGCTTGGGGACAGTAAACCACACAGCTGACACAGCTAGAAGTTAAAGAGCACGTGTGCCTGCAAGGGCTAGAAGCCGGATTTGACATCTATGCTTCCCCACCATCATTATGATTCAAAATCTGGTGTTAGTGGTAATTTTCTAACTCGTCCCACCATTATTATGAATCAGAATTTGGTGTTAGTGCATAATTTACTAACTCGCCTCATAAGCTGAGTGCTGTCTGTCTGTCTGCACTGGTGCTGAGAATAGCACCCTTCTGCTTACAGAGCGCAGTCACCCAGTTACGTGCCTGGCAGCACTGCCTCTGCTTTGTGTTCTGCGCTGGTATGCAGAGACGCTGTAGTGTCGTGTTTCACGACATGTACATAGCACTATTTCCCACATGAGGCCAACCCCATATTTCAGTAGCATACAGCAATTTCCCACAGTAACCTGAATCCTTCATGTGCTGCACTAGACACAAGTTGAAAGGGAATGACAGGCTCGATTCAATATCCTGAGAACGACGAAAAGATACCGGTTAAGTCTGATGTTCGGGGAAGGACTTTACAAGAAACCAAATTGCCCATGACCTGTTCACCTCATTGACAAGGTGGCAGCAATCAAAACTCAAGACAGTCTTTTAGATAGATACTCTTATAGATGCTCTAGACAGATAAGATTCTTATAGATGAATTTGGATAGATACTCTTATAGAGACTCTATAGATACTCTTTTATTCTCTGTCTTGTCTGAATAACGCTAGCACTATCATAATTCCTGCCAGACAGATAAAACCCCTCGAAAGCCCCTTCCTTTCTGGACTGAGAATGGGAATAAAGTCAGCCATCTGTTAAGACTTAAACTGGGCAGATCAAATACACTTAATTACTCAGAGGAGACACTTCACATTTCTGTTGCATCTTGTGCTCGGTGTAATTTCTAGTGCCTGATCTTAGATCAGTCCCGTCCATCTGCACCCCTTCACCAAGCAGGCCATGTTCATATGCTTGAAAATTTATATTGGAAAGGCAAACTAAAGCACACAGCTGGCTTTGTAAGGAACCTGTTGGAATGTGTGGTTTCAACAGGGATACGCACATTAATTTCCCCTACACCCCAGCATACTGACTTTGCAAGTATCAATGGAAAAAAAAGTCTGCAATGCTCAGAGCTGGAGGTGCAGGTACAGAACAAACAAACAAACAAACACAAAGACAAAAAAGGAGCACTAACCTGGAGAAAAACGTATCACTGTTAATGAAGGAGATATCATCTGTTAAATCCATCTCCTTCCAACATGAACCACCATCTGTTAATCGGAGGCTGACCTGAGGTATTCCATCTGACAGGCCTGGTTGTGGCACTAGGCACTTTTGGCTGGATCCTTCCATTGTGGACTTTGTCATCTACAGAAGCAAAGAGAGAGAAAAACAAAATGTGAAAGGAAGAGAGGGCAGAGCAGCCTTTTCAGATAATCTGTAACAGAAAGACATTCTGCACCAGTGTACAAAGAATATAACAATGTGCAAAATAATAATATAAAATATATATAAATCAAACACTCTGCTTGATAAAGACTCTTTAAAGAAAAATAAAGGAGTGTCTATTGAAAGAACAGGGGCAAGAGTGAAATCAAAAAAAGGAAGGCAGGTAAAATAAAAAGAAAGGTATTTTCTGTGTCACAGAAGACAGACTAAAAAACTTCCCATTGAATTTGCTTCTTGACACAACTGAATAAACAGATGGTAAAAGCAATTACACACCTCTTCTCAACCCCCCTCCCATCCTTTTTAATAGCAATTGATGTCAACAAGTGCCCTGGAAGGAAATTTCTCAGGCCGTGAACGTTCGGGAATGGTGTTTGCTGAGACAGCCAAGACACAGAGTTAGAAGCTGGGCTCCCTAAATCCAAGACAAAGTTTCCAAGCATCACTGAGCCCATCTACAGGAAGGCCAGGGCTCCTGCTTTGATCCTTCAGCAGAAGCGTACAGAACATAAAGAAGACACAGTGCTGTGCCAGACGTGTGTCCAGTATCAGTGTCAGATTAAAGATGCTCAGGGGAGGAGGAGAGCAAGTTCGGAGGTCTCCCCCTCATGCACTGCCCTAGCTTTTGGCAGTCTGTGGTTTAGGGCTTTTTTCAATGGTTCACTGTGTTTAACGCAAACACTGAACCTAATCTTTGTGATTACGTTCAGTTTTCTCTTGGGTTCACGTCTATCTGTAGCCTTTGCAAGATCCTATGGCTGGGAGTTTCACAACATTGTTAGACATTGATTAAAACAGAAAAAAACCCCACCTTCTGTTTTAGATATGGTGATGTATGGTCTTTCCCTTGTTGCTGAATTATGAGAGTTTGCAAATAATTGTTCCTTACCCACCATCCCCATACCATTCCTGACTTTATACTGCTCCAGTAATAGTCTCTAATCAGACAGAAAAATCCCAGTTTATATAGT
The DNA here is from genome assembly GCA_013400535.1 of Scopus umbretta. Taxonomy (NCBI): domain Eukaryota; kingdom Metazoa; phylum Chordata; class Aves; order Pelecaniformes; family Scopidae; genus Scopus; species Scopus umbretta. Next base: position 7,182 of record VZTL01067022.1, on the reverse strand, counting down.
CTCTCATTTTACAGAAGTCATTCTGATGCATTTGATCCTTTTTGCTGCTTTTCTCTGTACCTCTTCACTCTCTACACTAAGTCCTTTTCAAAATGTATCCAGAACTGCAGACAGCATTATATATGTAGGCAGGTTTAGTGGTGGCTTCTGATCAAAACGCAACTTTTTATTTGCTTTCATGACCGCTTACCCAGCTGACAGCTTTGTGACATTTCTGCAGTATCAAGATCTCTTTTCTGAAAACAGTAGGTGATTTGGAGCTCATCAGTATACACATTTATATAATTTGTGGGTTTTGTGGACATTAGTTAGCATATAGTGATGGAAATTTTACTAATTGTTTTTTCACCCAGTACAGAGAAGATCAGGAGCCAGCTTTTAGTTTTTCCTTCCTTGAATAATTTTCTGTTATCAGCACATTCAGACTCTTTCTGGGTCATTATTGAAGTGGTTGGATAGCACAGATTCAAACAAAGATCCTTGAGGGACTTAGCTCTCTCCACCAATAAACCAACCATATATTTTTATTGCTTTCTAATTATTAATCCATAAAAAGTCTTTCCTTCTAATCACAAGACATCTTTGCTTCTTTAGAAACCTTTGATAGTCCTATCAAAACCTTTTGAAAATTCAGGTGCACTACAATGACTATACCTATCCACATGCTCATTGGCTCCTCTGTGATAATTTTTTTCTCTAAAGAAGTAGTGCTGGTGCCTCCTAATGACTCTAATTATCCATTTGTTTATTAATTCTGCTGCCTGCTACAGTTTCTACAAATCTGCTGCACAGTAAGTCACGACTTTCTGGATCAATCCTGAACCCTTTTCATACTTGGCTTACCCTAAGATTTTTTGTGAAGTTCTTGGTTTTACCTTGTTTCATAATGCTTTGTTTTGCTCACAGTTGTTTTCTAATGCTTAGTGTGTGTTGAAAAGTTTCATGGGACAGAAAGCTGCTTCCTACTGAGCTCTGAAGAGAATAAACTGGAAAATAATAGGTGTATCAGATGCAAAGGGAAACCAGAGAGATACATTGAGAGAGCTTCCTGGTTTCAGCCTCTGGACTGCACGCTCTCGGTGAGATCCTGCCTTTGCTGATGTCAATAGGCATTTTTCTCAGAGTCAAGATCTCCCCTTTGGACCACCACTAGCTTCCAGCAATACTCTGTTAGCCCACCACCTGCAGCAGTCACTGACTGTTGACACAACGGGAACAGGGCACGCAGCACGTGGACACCAGGCTGTGGTTCTCACCTGCTACGAAATGGCAGCGATGCTATGATTTACAAGGGGAAGATCATGTCTGCAGGGAGAAGGGGAGGCAGGGACCTACCCATTGGCAGCATTACAGGAGGGAATCACAATGGGAGGCAGCAGGGCATGGGATCTGGAGGCACCAACTCACTGAATTCTGCTAGAATGGCTGTTAAGCCTTTCTTGCCCACTGAAAACTTGCAGTCACTTATTTAGCTTTTCTGCAGCTGGAGGTGACTGTTGTCTGTCATAACTGCGCAGGGACATCTCTCACTGTGGCCTTTTGGTGTTACTTCACCACCACCTGTTAGAGCTGATGCCACGCACACCGGAAAAGCTCTCTACCAGAGTAACAGGAAACGGTGACTATACATATGCACAAACCTCTGAACTAAAACAGTTCCTACGCTGTCCTATTAGTACTTTACAGAAGCACATGTGGATCTAAGTGCAATAGGCAGCTTCTGTGATGTACCTCATACACTAGCAACAGTTGAAACTTGGGAAACAGCAGGAAGCCAGCCTTTCCACCCCTACCATACTGTGTGCATCCTGATTTTAAGAATGCAATTAACGAAGCTAAATAATTTTGCTACCACGTACTGCGTTTGTAGAATCTGCCTTACCCAACAAGAAGCACTAGGAAACAGGCAACATCTGCTGAACAGCATGTATCGGGTTCCCTCTGTGCAAATTGTTCATGAACTTTACACTGATTTACAAAAGCTCCTTATATTGAATTATTCCATTAAAAAAACTATTTATTATTCTGGTGCTCTAAAAGGAAAAAAAAAATATCTGGTACAGTCTTTAATTATTCTCATGTTCTGGCAGTAAAAGATCACTTGGACACAGGCACTTTCAACAAAATGCATGCCATTCACATACAAGATCTGCAGGAAAATTCTATTTGAGAGATCTGATTCGAATTTAGGATTACCACTGCATTTTAGTGCACTTCAAAATCATTAAGAAGCGGAAGAAACCAGTGTTCTCCAGATGATCTATAAGCTAGTATTTTGATAGCTTTGGAAAACAGTATCATAGCATTGTAGTTATTTCTTTAGCAATATAGTCTACATGTAATGGCAACTTATATCTGAATTAAACTTACTTTCTGTGCAAAACTGCTTTCAGTTGCAGCAGTATAAAAATACACGTAGAAAAAAAGTATTCCTTGAACTCATATGTATTAAAAGCTACATAAACTTTTTCATTTAAGTAATGTGTCTTTAATCCTTATTAACCATAGGAAGGAACAATGTTCACTATCTCATTCTATAGCTTTTAGGGACCCCACGAAAAAGCTACCTGCACAACTACCGTAACAGCACTTCACTGGGGTGCCACCGAGATGAAGATGTGCCCATGGGCAGACAGACTTCTGTAATTTGAATTCCTCACAAAGCAGACTAAAGAACTATGGACAGAGGCATCTTAAAAGCTTTTAGGGTGGTGGAACTCTCAAGAGAAAATTTGTTGGCAGATTTCTTTGTTCATGCACATGCGTATGTTTCATGCACATGCATATGTTCCATGCAGTGAAGTTACCTTACAAAGTGAGGACAATACCTTGCAAACCAGCAATGCTATAGGTCATTCATTATCAAGATGATACGGGGAAAGACAAGTGTACTTCGTTGTTACGTGACAGAAAAGAGGAGGAGGGGGGGGAGATGAACACTTTATAAAGGATATTCTAGTTTTCTCCAATGCACCCCTTTTTGCAATCAACCTAATATGCAACCTCACCCTCTGAGGGACATGGAGGATAGCCAGTGAAACCCCCGGGGAGGGCTAGTACAAAGGCACAAAAGAAATCTGTAAGAAGTTCAAGTGTTAGTTTAAAAGGAATAAAAAAGCAGCCCCTATGGAAACTTGTTGCATATTGTAACATTTCTACATGCTGTATCTTGTTACACTCTGTACCAAGTATTGTAGAAGGTTTGTAGTTACCTGTGCAGCACACCTTCATTTGCATTTTGCCTCCAGAGCAGGCAATCCACTGAATGACAAAGAAAGATTCAAGTGAGGTTTATAAAGATTGTGAGTGGAAGAATACCCCAATTCTCAGGTAAGGACTACCCTTAACTACAAGGCAGTTGTTTTCAGCTCATAATGTTCTTAAAAATATTAACAAACAGAAAAGAAAGCCACTGCCTATTCATTAAAATACCATCTTGTACAGCGGCTGTTTTGCTTCTCTCAGGAAGACTTCTGGAAACAGTATCATGCTCTGTGTTTTATCTCACAGCCCTTCACATTCAGTTTATGCCGCTTTTAGGAGTTTTTTTTTTCCTTCAGATTTAACAACAATCATCAAGCAAATGTTAACCTGACTTCATTGCTCATCTGTTTGATCAGCGTTATGAAGTCTAGTTGGAGGCAAGTAACTAGCCTTAATGATCTGGATGATGGGGCAGAGTGTACCATCAGCAAATTTGTGAATGACACAAAACTGGGAGGAGTGGCTGACATGCCAAAGGGTCGTGCTGCCATCCAGAAGGACCTTGACAAGCTGGAGAAATGGGCTGACAGGAACCTCATGCAGTTCAACAAGGGGAAGTGCAAACTCCTGCACCTGGGGAGTAACAACCCGTACATACTGGCGGCTACCCAGCTGGAAAGCAACTTGGCAGAGAAGGACCTGGGAGTCCTGGTGGACAAGTTGACCATGAGCCAGCAATGTGCCCTTGTCACAAAGAAGGCCAACGGTGTCCTGTGCTGTGTTAGGAGGAGTGTTGCCAGCAGGTCAAGGGGGGTGACCCTTCCCCTCCACTCAGCACTGGTGAGGCCACACCTGGAGTGCTGGGACCAGTTCTGTGCTCCCCAGTGTTGTACAAGAGAGACAATGGACATACTGGAGAGTCCCACAAAGGACCATGAAGATGAAGGAGGGACTGGAGCATCTCTCCTCTCAGGAAAGGATAAGACAGCTGGGACTGTTCAGCCTGGAGAAGAGAAGGCTCAGGACAGATCTTATCAAAGTGTACAAATACCTGAAGGGAAGGTGTAAAAAAGATGGACCAGGCTCTTTTCAGTGGTGCCCAGTGACAGGACAGGAGGCAATGGGCACAAATTGAAACACAGGAGGCTCCCTCTGAACATCAGGAAACACTTTTTCCCTGTGAGGGTGACCGAGCACTGGCACAGGCTGCCCAGGGAGGTTTTAGAGTCTGCATCTGTGGAGATATTCAAAAGCTGTCTGGATCTGTTCCTGTGCAACTGGCTCTAGGTGATCCTGCCTGAGCACTGGGATTGGATAAGATGACCCTCAGAGGTCGCTTCAACCTCAACTACAACCACTCTGTGATTTTGTAATTTCCCCTCTGACATTCTTATCTATCCAGCAGATGAACTGAACATATGAATTGCTGCATACTGAGATGCCTAATGTGGTGTGGGATGTGTCAAAGGAGCATTTTGTCCCAGGCAAAATCTAACCAATATGGTCTGCCAAAGAGAAATCTATAAATCTTTGTAATAAAATGCTTCACTTTGGAAGACACCACCAATAAATCCAAGGACAACCCCAAAGAATAGGAATGTTTTGGTTTAAGGCAAATAATTTGATATTGGTCTCAAAGTTTTTTATCTGGTGAAGCTTAACCTCAAATGACATTTGACAAAGATCAAGTTCAGCCTGAACCAGGTATGTTGTAGGCTGTTACATTGCAGTTACAGGTGTGGCCACTGAAAGCAGGGGCTATGCTGAAGTCTACTACTCTGTAATTTAAAATACATCTCCATTCTCAGCTAATTACAAGTAAAATAGTATCAGATGCTACTGACGATCAAAGGGACCATCCCAATTAAGGATAATCAAAACACCAAAGAGCGGACAACTGCAAGGAATTATTACACCATACATCCTGCATTTGGCTTTCAGGTTTTGCTGTCTCAGAAAGTTCAGATGTCAAGGAACTGTGTTTGCAGTTTTAATAGATACTAGTCAGTTTTATGACCAGTATAAACTGGTCATACATCATGATGGGTGTTGAAGAAAGTGCAAGAAAACCTTTCCCCTAGAGGCACAAGCTGACCAGTCAAGATGGCATCATCCCACACATACCACTGCCAAGATTCTTCATAACTGACTGGGTGCATCATAGAGATGTTTCATCTCCCTGTGAGGTGTTGGAAATTCCTGGGTTCAAAGATCAAAGACAAATATGCCATATATTCTAAAGAGCTGATGTAGTATGGTGACTCTAATCTTTCTCTGTTTTTGAAGAACAGGGACTGCTCCACACCAAGATGAGTCTGTAGAACTCTGCATATGCATTGACATGGAGTAAAGATACAGAGCCTTAGCACAGGTCATGCTGCTTTTTTGAGTACCTTACTCATCTTCTCAAGGAGGAAAAATAAAAGCTTTTAATATCCCAAGCTATGCATGAACACATAAATAATTGGGGCAATTCATACCCATTTGAGTAATTATGAAGTCTAAATGCAGAACTTTTGGAAGAAGCTACCTACGAGTTTATATTTAAATGTCATAATTGAAAGAATGATGAAGATGTTTCCATAATGTTATAATCAAAAAGACAGCAGGTATTTAAAACATATACAGCACATTATTTAATACTGTGTGAACACAGTACTCTTCCAGACAAGAAAGAAATATCACTCAAAAACTTGTGTAATAAACAAATGGTATTCAGAGTTGTCCACCAAAACAAAGAGATCTATATTGCTCTTTGAGAGAAATCTAACTCAAAAACTTCCTTAATAAACAAATAGTACTCTTAAGAGTTGTCCACCAAAACAAAGAGGTCCATATTACCTTTTGAAAGGCTTCATATTTTGTCAGCCTAGGGCTCTTTCAGCTTACAAGTAGTGTGTATCAATACAAATATTCTACAGAATAGAAAAAGGCATGTTTGTTTGCAAAAACCTAGGCATGGCTGAGCGATGTAGGGAAATTTAGAAAGTTGTTTTCTTTCTCATCCTAGTCTCCATTTGGCTAGCTATCAGCACAAATCTTACATGTCACTATCCACTCATCAGTATTACCTCTGTTTCATGAATGACTGAGAAAGGGAGACCATTAGCCAGATGTACCTCTTGCCTGACAGCTAACCAACCTGATTCAACCAGTTCTGTCCAGTCAAATAACCAGGGAATGAGCCACCTGCTGAAGTTACCCAGGCTTGGTATTTGGCCACTGATACCTCTTGAAACAAATATATTATGTTCACTCCATTTAAAACACTAACAATGTCAATGGGATTTCTGACCATACATACACAGAGCTGTAAGCTCTCTTAAGTAAGAGTTACTTAATGGTAATAACGACGACAGTGAATTATATCAGGCCTTGCTTAGAGACGCAGACTTTTGCTGGAGGGTTTAGGTCATCCTAAGTTGTCCCTGAGAATCAGGTGGAAATTACTGCTGAGACAGCAAAGCCCTTCAAGTCATTCAGTGAACAGACCAAGTATTTATGCTGTACTTGGGTTGTTCTCCATAGCTTCATACTGCAGCCAACTCTCACACACCACCAGCTTCACCACCATTTTATTGCAGTCAGGGACTTCTGGGATGAATCTGGGTGGGATGAATCTCCTGCAGCTGTGAGGACCATGTATCTTCCAGGTCCAAAGGGCTTTCAAAGGCAGGGATAATTCTGCAGTGAGATTTTTCAGTTACATTCCTCTCACAGTTCTTTTATTATTCTCTCACTTTCTATTCCTATGCTCCAAAGGAGGGCCTGATTCATTACATTACTGGTCATAGCACAGAATTTCTGTGTGTGAAGAAGCAAGTAACAAAGTCATGGTTTGATTGCTATGCGTACTACACTAGCAGGGACAAAGATGTCAGAGAGGCTGTGGAACAACATCATCTAAACATACCTGAACTATGCTGGCATTTCTTTCTGTAACAGTAGAGCTTAAGGCAAGGGAAGAGCTATGGATGT